>CM052204.1:14240655-14272664 GCA_028455805.1 Lasioglossum figueresi
ATATATATATATATATATATATTTTTATGTATATGTATTTTGTACATCGTTTTGAAAAACGTAATTCTGAGAAAAACGCGTTTAAAGTTTACGAACGTAATTTTTCTATAAAAAAGAATTTATGATTTTTTCAAAACATTACTGTGTCCTAACCACTTAACGAAAAATTCAGATACCGGTTCAGATTATCGAGGTTCCACTTAATCCATCAAATGCAACACCAAATGTGCTCCGAATTGTGTCGTGTGGGGTATCATTTTAATCAGAAAAATGTCACAAACGTAATAGAATTTATAAAAACAATAATGTTTAAACAAATTTTTCGCAAATATGCACTGCTATTTTATATATATATATATATATCCAGAAATTATTGTCACTTATACAGTGTTAAACCTAAAAATGATTTTGTGCATGTATAGTATATAGATTTCGACGTGGCCCGATTTTCAAATAATTACATTTCAAAGTTGCATCCCGGAGCTGCAGCGAGAGCGCATGCAAATCTATGCTAACAGGAATAGTTCCCGCGATCATTTTCTAGTTCGCTATTTAATTTTGTGCATGCTACATTTCCGCCCGCTATCAGTGACAATTCTAATTAACCGTACAATACTTTACCGAGGCAATTCAGCTCTACAATTCCGAAATTGGTTTGGAAGATACAGAAATCCGTGAGCGTTGTGTCGAGCATTTGAATCGAGTCGAGTTTGTCATTAAAAAATATTGTTGGCCATGCGCTATCTCTCTCTCTCTCTCTCTCTCTCTCTCTCTCTCTCTCTCTCTCTCTCTCTCGTCGAAGCTCTTTTCTTAACGACTTTCAACGTCGCATTAACTTTGGAATTATTAAGGACGAGGCAGTGCACTCTTTGGGAAGTTCGAGTGTAATTTAATATCCTCCAGGATGTTGACTAACTTCTTGACGTCATTATACAATGTGAAAATAAAGTTACGACTGCTGATTCGGGGTTTTAATCGAAGCGACGAGACTCGCCGTTTACCATAACGTTTTTCTTATTTTCCGCCTGGAGAGCGGAGGCATCATTCCTCGCAATTACGCAAGAACGTGTATTTTTGAATTTTCATCGAAATGGGAAGTTTAATGAATTTTAATATGGCACCGTTAAGGCGTGCTACACTTGTGCGAACACCGGCGCTCGAATTCAGACGGAAATATTGCTCGTGATTTTGTCCTCGTTGACGGATATGTATAGCGCTCGTCGTTCTGGGATCACTAATTCGAATCCGATGGTCTAATAATTAATTAGCTTCCGAACTTGGACCGCGGATAGCCTGTGCATGTCGTAACATGGCTATATTTGCCATTCTCATTTTTATTAATGAACGCTGATCATCATCGTTTCTAATTTATTAATCGTTACGTTTAATTATACTATGTTCCAGAAGAGATTCTAGGGACTGGGGTTCGTGGTGAAAGTTCTGTAAGGAGATCATAAGGACATTCTTATGACATCCTAGTAACATTCTAAGGCTCACAAATTTTCAGTGATATTCTAATGACATTTCACTAAAATTCTAGATACGCGTTCAGAGATATCTAGCAACATTCTAGTGACAAAACCATGACGTTTTAGTAACATTCTAGTGGCAGACTTGAGGGCTTTCAGTAACAATCTAGGAAAATTTTTGCGACGTCCTAGTAACATTCTATTCACAAATTTCCAGTGATATTCTAGGGACACGTTCGAAGATACCAACTAACATTCTAGTGGTAGAATTATTACTATTTAGTAACATTCAAATAAATAAAATAAAACAAATAAATAAATAAAAATGCACTAGAAGCATTGACAAAAATGTGAGGGGCATCGTCATACCATTCCAATTATACTCTATAATAGTAACATTCTAGGGACATGTTTGAGGCGTTTCAATAACACTCTTGTGACATTTTAATAGTATTCTAGGGACAAGTTCAGGAATTTCTAGCAACATTCTGGTGATATAGCTAGGACTTTCTAGTAACATTCCAGTGACACTATTGGGTTGTTCGGAAAGTCATTTCGTTTTTCTTTGCGAAAATGAAAGACAATTTTCGTATAACGAACAAATATTTTATTAAATTATACAGGGTGGGGCAATAACTATGGCCACTTATAATATTGCCGTTATTTGTAATAATATGATGAAATGTTGTACACAAAACTTACACGGTATAGAGGGGGGCATATTTTGACAAAAACATATTCTACATGGGTTAATGCATAGAGGAGATTTCAAGGTCACCTTTAGTTTTTTAAATCTAAAGAACTACTTTCTGTATCACGAATCGATAGATTATCGAATTCTGAGTAAAAATGTATTGACCTTTATATGCCCTAACCCTAATAGTTAACGAGATATTATCCAAAGAAGAATGAAAATTATTTCGATGATATCTCGTTAACTATTAGATTGAGGACATACGGAGGTCAATACATTTTTACTCAGAATTCGATAATCTATCGATTCATGACACAAAAAGTATATCTTTCCATTTAAAAATCTCAAGATGACCTTGAAATCTCCTCTATGCCTCCACCCACGCAGAAAATGTTTGCATCATAATATGCCCCCCTCTATACCGTGTAAGTTTTATATACAGGGTGGGGCAATAACAATGACCACTTTAAATATTGCCGTTATTTGTAATAATATGAAAAAATGTTCTATACAAAACTTACACGGTATAGAGGGGGGCATATTGTGACATAAACATTTTCAGCGTGGGTGGAGTCATACAGGAGACTTCAAGGTTACCTTGATTTTTTTAAATAGAATGTCCTTTTTTTATACCATAGATCGATAGAGTATCAAAATCTGAGTATAAAAGTGTTGACCTTCATATGTCCTAAACCTAATAGTTAACGAGATATTATCGAAAGAAGAAAGAAAATTATTTCGATGATATCTCGATAACTATTAGATTTAGGACATATGGAGGTCAATACATTTTTACTCAGAATTCGGTAGTCTATTGATTCATGATACAGAAAATAGGTCGTTCCATTAAAAAAAATCAAGGTGACCTAGAAATCTCCTCTTTGCCTCCACCCACGCAGACAATGTTTGTGTCACAATATGGGCCCCTCTGTACCGTGTAAGTTTTGTATAGAACATTTTTTCATATTATTACAAATAACGGCAATATTCAAAGTGGTCATAGTTATTGCCCCACCCTGTATATTGGCCAGTCTGGTACAATACCTTTTGCCATCTTTCTGGTAGTAGCATGATTCCACGCTCATAAAATTTTTGGTCTTTTCTGGCAAAAAACTGATCGAGGTGGTTTTTGATCTCCTCGTTTGAAGCGAAGGTTTTACCGTCTAAAAAATTTTGCAGTGACCGGAACAAATAATAATCCGAAGGTGCCAGATCTGGAGAATATGGTGGGTGTGGCATTGTATCCCATTCAAGCTGTAAAAGCTTTTGGCGAGTGACCAAACTTGTATTAGGTCTCGCATTATCTTGGTGGAACGCTACACCTTTTCTGTTGAATAATTCTGGCCTCTTCTGTTGAAGTGCATCATTCAGTTTGTCCAGCTGATGACAGCAGACTTAATAATTAAACAGAAAAACAAAATAAATAATTTTTAAAAAAATTAAAAAAAAACTTTGCAAACCAGTTCTGGCACTGGCGTACTGTCGACACATCTTCTCCATACACATCGGTTAATTTCTTTCTGTCTCGAATAGCATTTTTACCTTTTCTATAGTAAAAAAGTAAAATATGACGAAAATGCTGCTTATTGCTCTCCATATTTAAAAGGGCGCCAACCAAAAACTACTGCGTAGAATCAATTGGAATTTTTCACACACAAGCCTTGCTATATCAGCTCACAAAACATTCAATGATTATTGCGCTTAAGTGTGAGGTTGGGTGCAAAAAAATACAATTAAATCCTCTGTCGGGAAAAAACGAAATTACTTTCCGAACAACCCAATAGTAATGATTTTCTAGTACCATTCTAGCGTAGCGTTCGCACACTTCAGTAAAATACTACTTATAGAGCCAACGTTTTTCAGTATATTTCCAGTGAAAATTGAATAATATTCTGGGGATGTGACGTGGATATATCAGACATATTTTCCGGTAATAATAGGGATCTGATGGTGACATTCTATTAGGTTAATGCCCACGAGATGTCCGATTTTAGAATGCAACACTTATAAAACATTTCGATCAACAAATTCTATTGCAATCTATAGCAGGGGTGGTCAACCTTTTACGTACCATGCGTCAATTTGTTTTGCATACGAGTTCAGATGCGCCATACAGCTCGAGTACCCTTCTACCATCTTACGTTCATTGGGGGTTGGTAAACGGATTGGGGGAGGTAAACGGATAACTCAATCGCGCAACGAAATTAATTAATTTACGCTAGTTCAAAAGATACACGTTTACTGGAGCACCAATCCTCAATAGTGAGAAATGATCTCTTAGACGAGAGGGCAATCGCTGTCGTCAACCCCGCAATTCACATCCTATAATTGTAAACTGTCGAAAAATTGCGAGAATTAAACTGAGAGCACTTAGGTGTTGGAAACATGAAGAAAACATGACCGATGATAACTTCAAAAGAATAAGTAGGCGCAAAGATGCAATGCGTCACTCGTAGTCATCCAATGCATGTCGAAACAGACGACAATCACTTTTCTCGACGATCAGAGTATTCTCGCCGTAACTGTCTCTACCGTAACTGTTAGAATGGTATTCCCACCACTGGGGAGATCTTGGAACCAGATGAGGTGTATATAGAGTGCCGTTCACTTGCATAGCATCAAATACTCCAAATAACAATGAATGACGTCGAGAAAGTATTCGATTCTCTTTCCGCAAATCATGATACTAGTAGGAAAATCCGTCTGGTCCATCCAGATTTAATTTTTTCTCATGTGAGAAAATTATATTGTGCCATTGTTGAGTCTAACTCGTATGCGTTCTAGCAAGTTGGAGTCGGGATTCAATATACCTCCTCATTAACGCAGGTTCTCTTTGCACTTTTTTGGGTTTTATGTATGGAAAACCTTGTATGATACGTGTAATAGTTAAAACTGAAGTTTCTCTTCCAACTTTCTGTTTGACCTTCTTAAGGGAAACTGCTGCATTCGAAATTTAACGTAAAATTGATATCCTCTCCATCTCCATTGTAGCTCGTTTTGTCCTTCCTTTATCATTTTTTCCATATTTTCCAGGGTTATCACAGAAATGATTAATTACTTCAGCACTCCTATTAATTCTTTTTCCAATTTCTCGGTTCGAATACCCTTCTTCTTTTAAAATTTTAATTTTTCCAATTTCCTCAACAGTCAATGACTTTCAATGACTTTCCTCATCAGTCAATGATAATAATGATACAAAAAATAATGGATATAATAATTAACATAGATGTGAAATGTACACTTGTTGCGGATGTCTTGCCTGATCTATCGCAAAGCGACAACGAACCGCGATTAAACAATGTGAGGCTATTCGTGTGGAAGCATCTTATTTTTACAAACACAAAGCTTCTTGCAAGTGTACATATCGATGTAAACATATATCACTTACAAATACATATTATAAACGAATTGAACTAATAAGCAAGAATTTTGCTCACAATTCCTTTCTTTGATATAAACTTATATATATTTTCACTCAAGGCTAATTAAGTGAACGGCACTGTGTATACGTTCGACGACCGAGACAGGGGTCGAGCATCGGTGACACTCGCACTAATCTTTTTTTTGGAAGCTCTACCATCGTATTCGCCTTGTTTTTCTGATTAAAATGACACCGAACACGACATAGTTACGATCTCAATTACTTGTGCAACAAGCGAAGCTAAGAATTCGTGCACCTCTACCGTAAATGTAAAGTCCGAAACATGAATCGCCTGTTACATAATTATGATCGTAATTACATCGTGTTTGGTATCATTTTAATCAGAGAAACGGGACGAATACGATGGTAAATGTCTCATTGACGAAAAACCAAAAATTAATTAGTACCTCTTCTATAAATGTGACTCTGGAGAAGATACGACAGTTAGCTCTCAAGATTTTATCCCCACCGCTGGGGAATCAGATAAAACGAGGAAAAAAATGGTAACTTTCTGTAATATTAACCCTTTGCACTCTGAGCTATTATATCTCGAAAATTGAACATTTCTTCCGACCTTGAATAATTCCATTCTATATGTATGATTTTTATATTTTTATGAATATGAGATTAATATTGTACCTGAGGCAATATGCTTAAATGTTTAGTGATTGATTATAACCAACAAAACTGCTATTATTCAAACTATTGTTTGCATTATTAAATTTTTAGTGGTGACTCTGAGTCACTGTGGGTGTATTGTACGAAAGTGCTCGGGACATTCTGGACTGAGAGCAGCCAGATTAACACAAAACGGACCATGACCGATTCTAGATTTTGTATATCGTAATGGATGAAATTATAAAGATGCCTTCATCAGAAATGATTTAATAAATATGTTTATTACAGCACATATTATAATAAGAACCGCGCAAAGTCTAAATTAATTAATTTTTGTAATTTTTATAAGGCAACCACCTGCCTGTTACTTTTATAACTCGGTACGTTCAGTGTTTTTATCCTACGTTCAATTTTAATTTAGATGTATAATTTTACTTTTAACTAAAGTTTATTTCAACGTCAACCAACGCGACTGTCGTGTATTCCTTTAATATGTCTGAAAAAATAACTTATTGACGCTAGCATTATGTGATTTTTGGTCAAAATGCGATGATTAATTAACTTACTAGTCGTTGATGATAAAAAGAACTACAAAATCAAGATAACAAACTTGCAAATGAAAAACGTGAATGACCATAATATCTTATTTTTGCCATAATGCAATCAAGAAACTTACACTGCTCACTGTTAAAAATCGGACACTTCATATGCAACAACCTAATAGCAACATTCTGATGGTAACAAAGATTGTAACGACATTTTGGTGACATTCTAGTACCACTTTAGGGCCAGAGTGGACATTTAATAAAATTGCATACTAGAGACGTGTTAGTAACATTCTAGGGATATTCTCGTGAGACTGTAGATAATGTCAGATCAAGGTCAACAATCAGTCTCATCTATCATCTGAAGGAACTACGAGGAACAGAAAGCTTTCTTCCTTCCCCTGTAAAACGTAAAATATTTAAAAATATTTTTAAATATTTCATTCCCGTTCAAAATGGATGTTCTTTGTAACTCGATAACGTGTAACAAAGCGAGCTCGTGAAAGCTTTTGTGTGTTTTTCATTGGCGGTTTTTACCATAGGTTTTAACAAATACGAGCCGGTCCATGATCCGATATATTTCGCGCCAGCCTTTCTCTTCACATTCTCGGGATTTTTTGCCGGGAGGTGGTGTCTTCCGTGGCGGAGATGTTCTTCTGAAATGATAGAAGCGATACCCGTGTGTGCTCAGGCTACTGGTTCCCGCGTTGATCGTCATCCTGGAGGTGTAAAACAGAGAAAAAGAGAGTGAAAGGGAAGAAGAGAGCGAGAGAGAGCGAGAGAAAGAGGGATGACAAGAAAGAAAAGTACTCTAGCGAGTCCCCGTGCAACACTGTGCACGGTATAATCCTCGAAAATTCACAAGGGTTTAATGATTTCCACGTGCGCTCTCCCACTTTTTTAAATTAAAACCGAGCGCAACGGCGGTGGATCTCCAAGATCCGCGGAATGTTTAATTCGTAATTACTGTCATCGGGTATACAGGGTGTCTAAAAATTACTTCAACATCCGGCAATCGGAGCTTCCTGAGATCATTTAAAGTGATATTTTCCTTTGCAAAAATGAAGGTTTGTGACTTTGTTTAGGAGTTACTAACGAAAAACACGGACCAATCAGAGCGCGGCTACAGCGGATTGATTCTGGCTCGGCCAACGGCGACCCCACGCTAAGCGGGACCTGTCGCCGAGTCGGACTCTGATTGGTCCGTGTTTTTCGTTAATAACTCCTAAACAAAGTCACGAACGTCATTTTTGCAAAAGAAAATATCGCTTTAAATGATCTCAGGAACCTCCCATTTCCGGATGTTGAAGGAATATTGAGACACCCTGTAGGTATTAGGGGTGGGCGCGTGCCCGGAAATTCGGGTTTGAGTCCGGTCGAGAATACGAAAATTTATATTTTTCGGATACCCGAATGTCATTATTAATAAAAAAACTTCTTAAAAGACTTCGGGTATCCGACATTTCTGGGTTTCCGGGTATCACTAATTTTCAGATCCCGGCCCGACCCGACCCAAGTCATCCAAACCTGACTGGAGGCTCCGGTGCCTGCCCACCCCTAACAGTTATACGATTTTTTTTGACGAATCGCCACGCTGAACGACGTCGATATTGAACAATATAGATGCGCTTTATCCGTCCTAGACGCCACCCGGTTTTTATTTATGGAACTCTGTTAAAACTGACGGTGGGATAGAGGTAGGAAGCTGTTGCAATATCGCGACGATCATCAATAATTGCGGCCGGTAGCGCAAATTAAAAACAATCGGGGTCGACGCGACGACGCGACGCGGTATCACGAACTTCGAATTTTTATCATACAATTCCGACGGGAATGTCCGACGAGAAGACAGGATTTTTTCGGTAGTGTATGCCCGGTTCGGTGATGTTTTATTCAAGCAGGTATTGATTAAACACGGAAGAACAAGCGGCCCGAGCATTAGATGAAAGTTTCATGAACCGGTGCAACGCGGTGCGACGACCATTCGCAAAAATTCCAAGGCAAAGAAGCAAATTGATCCGCGCTGCGTTCGATTAAATGTTGCTTCTTTGCCAGAGTATTACACCACCGCACCGACACGGCGGGCACAAGCATTGGGGCCGTCAGGCAAAAACAAGTCGACAAGGAGAACTGTGTAAGTGGGAGACCGCAGCAGCGGAAAAACCGACTGATTGGCGAGAAAGCAATTAATTAACTTCGCTCTGATTAACCGTTGCACCGTTATTGGCTGGTAATCTCGAGCTTCTGACCCCTTCCGACTCCGTTCCCAAGGTTATCAAGAAATCCAGATGCAAATTACACGGCAAGCCACCCACCCTTTAACGTTCTCACGGATTCGTTTTTCTTTCGTTTCTTTTTTTCTTTCTTGCCTCTTTAACCACCTCGAGTCTCATTAATTGCAGCTGTTCCCCGCGAAATCATCGACTGTTCGCGGGCTCGAGATGCTCGCTGGACGAAACACGACCAAAACGTGATCAATGGAGTTACCTTCGAACCACCGACAATCGACGACGACGTTTTCATCGACACGGTATCACCGACCGTTCACCGACCGTTCACCGACATGTCGAAACCGACGACAATCACTTTTCTCGACGATCAGAGTATTCTCACCGTAACTGTCTCTACCGTAACTGAGAGAATTGTATTCCCACCACTGGGGAGATCTTGGAACCAGTTGAGATGTATATACAGTGCTGTTCACTTGCATGGCATCAAATACTCCAAATAACAATGAATGACGTCGAGAAAGAATTCGATTCTCTTTCCGCAAATCATGATACTAGTAGGAAAATCCGTCTGGTCCATCCACATTTAATTTTTTCTCATGTGAGAAAATTATATTGTGCCATTGTTGAGTCTAACTCGTATGCGTTCTAGCAAATTGGAGTCGGGATTCAATATACCTCCTCATTAACGCAGGTTTTCTTTGCATTTTTTGGGGTTTTATGTATGGAAAACCTTGTATGATACGTCTAATAGTTAAAACTGAAGTTTCTCTTCCAACTTTCTGTTTGACCTTCTTAAGGGAAACTGCTGCATTCGAAATTTAACGTGAAATTGATATCCTTTCCCTCTCCATTGTAGCTCGTTTTGTCCTTACTTTATCATTTTTTCCATATTTTCCAGGGTTATTACAGAAATGATTAATTACTTCAGCACTCCTATTAATTCTTTTTCCAATTTCTCGGTATAAATACCCTTCTTTTAAAATTTGAATTTTTCCAATTTCCTCAACAGTCAATGACTTTCAATGACTTTCCTCATCAGTCAATGATAATAATGATACAAAAAATAATGGATATAATAATTAACATAGATGTGAAACGTACACTTGTTGCGGATATGTCTTGCCTGATCTATCGCAAAGCGACAACTAACCGTGACTAAACAATGTGGGGCTATTCGTGTGGAAGCATCTTATATGTACAAACACAAAGCTTCTTGCAAGTGTACATATCGATGTAAACATATATCACTTACAAATTCATATTATAAACGAATTGAACTAATAAGCAAGAATTTTGCTCACAATTCCTTTCTTTGATATAAACTTGTATATATTTTCACTCAAGGCTAATTAAGTGAACGGCACTGTGTATACGCTCGACGACCGAGACAGGGGTCGAGCATCGGTGACACTCGCACTAATCTTTTTTTTTGGAAGCTCTACCATCGTATTCGCCTCGTTTTTCTGATTAAAATGACACCGAACACGACATAGTTACGATCACAATTACTTGTGCAACAAGCGAAGCTAAGAATTCGTGCACCTCTACCGTAAATGTAAAGTCCGAAACATGAATCGCCAGTTAATTAATTATGATCGTAATTACATCGTCTTTGGTATCATTTTAATCAGAGAAACGGGACGAATACGATGGTAAAAGTTTCATTGACGAAAAACCAAAAATTAAGTAGTACCTCTTCTATAAATGTGACTCTGGAGAAGATACGACAGTTAGCTCTCAAGATTTTATCCCCACCGCTGGGGAATCAAATAAAACGAGGCAAAAAATTGTAACATTCTGTAATATTAACCCTTTGCACTCTGAGCTACTGTAACTCGAAAATTGAACATTTCTTCCGACCTTGAATAATTCCATTCTATATGTATGATTTTTATATTTTTATGAATATGAGATTAATATTGTACCTGAGGCAATATGCTTAAATGTTTAGTGATTGATTATAACCAACAAAAGTGCTATTATTCAAACTATTGTTTGCATTATTAAATATTTAGTGGTGACTCTGAGTCACTGTGGGTGTATTGTACGAAAGTGCTAGGTGGTACATTCTTGACTCGGAGCAGCCAGATTAATGGGAAAGGGTAGTCACGTGACAAAACTGGAAAGGAACTAGAATCTAACTAGATTTTAGGTCGAAAATGGGTTTACGGGAATCGTTTTTTTGTCCTTATTTGATCAAATTTTGGACTGGGTGCGTGCTCATTCTAAAGAGTAAGGTTAAATACAGAGCGCTCTGCTCATGATTTAACGAGATTATATTTATATCTAATAATACGAGTGTCCAAAGCAGGAAAAAAATCGAGAAAACACTCGCAGATTCCAATGTATTTTCCTGTCTCCAAAAAACTTTTCTCGTTAAATCATCAGTTGAGCGCGATGGATTTAACCTTCCTCTATCAAATAAACCTTGGTGCAGCTCAAAATATGCTCGTGTAAGGATAAAAGCAGATTTCTAAGAATAACAGAAATGTCCCCATATTACATTCATGAAGGCAGAGGTCCTCTCTGATTCAGAGCAAGTCTAGACCCAATTTTAGTTCAGCTAGTGAGACGAGATGGCGCCTAGTGAGGACTGTCAACGTGGAATCATTGCAACAAAAATATCAAGAGCTTGAATTCACTCGGATCCATTAATAGCAATAAAGTTTTTATTATTAACGCGTGCGTATAGCTTGAGACACATAACGTAACTTCTTTATTTTTGAATGTAACAAGACATGTACAGTCATGGAAAGGATATTAGAAGAACATACATAGACTCGTTCGAACGCATCACCTGATGATCACCTGCCATCTGCACATTTTGATATAAGTTTAACACTAAATCAAAATGAACTGATCATTTTATCCCACTGCAATGCCCAGCTTTTCAATGAAGAGATAATGCTTATCCGCATTCAATCCCTTAGTTAACAAATCAGCCGGCATCTTATTATTTCATTTGATATAGCTTCGCGTATGAAATGATAACGTGTATCTATGTGTTTCGATCTGTTGTGGAATTGATGATTTGTCGCTGACTTTTGTGCGCTCTGGTTATCATTGTACATCACAGCCATACGCAAGCTTCCTATGATTTCCGATTGCAAATTTCTCAAATACATAGCCTCCTTACATGCTTCTGCAGATGCCATGTATTCTGCTTCGGTGCTAGACAGCGCGACGGTTTTTTGCTTTCTACTACCACATGAGACAGGAGAACCCGACATTGTAAAATCAATAACCTGTATAAGATCTCCTATCCATTTTGTCACTTGCCCAGTCCGCGTCAACAAATCCTTTTAATTCTGCTTTCTCATCCCTATAGTTCAAACAGAGTTTTTTTTGTTTTCTTTAAATATCTTAAGATCCTTTTCGCATGGATCCAGTGTGTGTCACCATAGCAGTTAATAAATTGGCTTAAATACTTACTTACATAATATATATTATATATATATATTATAATATTATTATATATATATTATAATACTTACTGAATATGCAATATCTGGTCTTGTCAGCATAGCTAAATATGTCAGGCTACCGATCAGCTCTTGAAACGGAATATTAGGTTTACAGTTTTCTTCTTTATCTAAGTTCAACCCACTCTCCATTGGAGTGTCTGCCATATTACATTCCGATACATTAAATGCGTTCAAGAGCTGATCAATATATTGCTCCTGATCCAAGGTTATTACATTTGACTTTTTATCTATTTTAACACGCATACCTAAACATCGTCCGATTTGACCGAAGTCCTTAATTTTGAAGTTGGAGCTTAACACTTGTTTAAGTTTTTCTGTTTCTTCTGTACTGTTTGAGAGTACAATGAAATCATCTACATACAATGCTGCAATGACTTTTACGGGTCCATTCATTCTTGTAAGTAAACACGGTTCTATTTCAGTTATTAATAAAAAAAAAGAAAAAAAATGGGAATCATAGCGAAACTGAAGCGTTAGGCTGATACATACGTATGTTTATCAGTGTTACTACAAAAAAAACTTTTTTTCTGCACAGAGGTAGGTAACACTGATAAATACTCTAAAATTTGAAATTTACATGGGTGTGCTTCCCCCTTAAGGGTGCGCCGGAGCGAACATACGCCACCATCGGCGTAAAGGTGAACTAAGAAACAAAGATAGAGAGGCAGATATGTTTCTCGCAGGAGAGGTTAAGACAACGAATACAAAACGGCTTGTTTTTTCGATGAGCCCACTACACTTGCATTTAGCGAAGAAGCAACATTGTTTTATGCTCTTTGTGTTGTAATATTCTCTGAATTATTTTACGTTCCCGTACAGAGCCCTTTTTTGCAATTTGTCTCTTGAAACTTTTTAAACAATAATAGCGTATGTTTATATAGAACAATTTTTTTTCTGTACACTTCTTTCAAAAAAGGGCTCTGTACGGGAACGTAGAATAATTCAGAGAATATTACAACTCAAAGACCATCAAAATATATTGTTTCCTCGCTAAATGCATCTGTAGTGGGCTCATCGGAAAAACAAGCTGCTTCGTAATCTCTGTCTTTGTCTCTCCTGCGAGCGACATATCTCCCTCTCCGTCGCAGCCCCATAGGAGAGACAAGGATCTCTCTATCCTTGTCAAGAGCTTCCTAGGGAATTTTCTCTAGCCTTTTGTGGCTCCGGCGCACTCTTAAGTCTCCTACTCTACCTTTCCTTTTCTACGAGTCTATTCCCTCATGCTTCCGCCTCTGTCATGCATGTGTCGCAATGCCACGTGACCAATCCGTTACTGGCATAGAGAGGGTAACTCTGTTTCTCCTCGATTCCAGTCAATTCTGATATGGCGACACTGATACTATCCTAGGGAAATACTTTATACGTATGTTCAGGTAACAGGCTAGTAATATTCTAGTAACATTCCAATTTTGCTCTCCATAAAGCAGATCACGATTCTTCGTATCCCGTTCGCGAAATGAAAAATATTCACGGTTACCAGGTAAAGTCAGAACTATTTTGACCGATGACACACGAATTTCGACTCGACATGTTCGGTCGAGTGCATGCGTAAAACGCATGTTTAGGGTAAAAAAATTCGCCAGCGTGCGCGTTCGAACCGGGTGGGGAATGAGAGGGGATGGCGGCCGCGGCATCGTCGTTTGGTCGAAAAATCAGAACACAAAATTGTCAGTTACGTTCGAAATGCCGTCCGTTACACTTCAATCTTCCATAGTCACGTTCGAGCGACCATCAGCTGCACTTTACCCTCGAACAGTCGCGTTTCACGTTCGTGTGCCCGGCACAATGAATCTCGGAACAATAAAAATATCTGGTGATATTCCGTAGACACAATGACGTTGTAAACGCATTCAATCTCTCTCTCTCTCTCTCTCTCTCTCTCTCTCTCTCTTCAGATGAGAGACACATACACACGCGCGCGCGCGCACACACATACACATAGAACGACACGGTAAGAATGAAAGCCCGGGCGTATAATACAAATTGAATTAAAAGGAAATGAGAAAACAGGTGCGGGCGATATTTGTTTCTGACAGCGTATGAATCAAAATAAATTATTCATTAACAAGGGCGGGGAAAACGGATTCGATTCGATCCGATCCGGATAGCTCGCGTGACGTGCAAGCTCACTCGCGAACGCATCAAAATTATTAATTTTCTTCTTTATACAAAATTTAACCGGGCTGCGCTCGTCGACGATCGACGCGACGGTTTTGTCCACGCGACAACGACACCCCCACTCGGCTTTTTACAACTTTGCTGACTGTTGCTTTTGATGCAATTAATTTATGAAATTAAATTTGAAAAGGTCGGGTGATAACGTGCAGAGGAGAACGACGCACTTTCTATTTGCTTTTGTTCCGTAGACGGAATTAAAAGAGGACAGGTTTAATACTGATCAGTCGGCGTATGTTAAAGACTAAAAGTTAAGGATTGCGTCTCCTAGACAGACAACAGTCGCGCGTGACTGCATACAGCCACCACAGTACACTCACACACCGCTAGACCACGTATACGTACGCGAGGTTTGCAAGGGTCCGGGATTCCACTCCTGATTTCTTAATAATGCAAAGACGGGGTTTCTTGGTAGTCAAAATCGCTAGATGAAAGATCAATCTAGGAGGCTGTTTGCCTCATAAGTCCTACTTGTACGTTTATGACGCGTAATTCTCATTATTCGGCAGCATATCGACAGCAACGATAGGCGGCAGCACCGTCGCTTGTCCATTGCTTCTCGCTGCTTCGCGACATGCTGCCGAATAATGGGAATTACGCGTCGTAAACGTAAAAGTAGGACTTTTGAGGCAAATAGCCCCCCAGATTGATCTGTCATCTAGCCATTTTGTCTACTAAGAAACACCGTCTTTGCGTTATTGAGGAATCAGAAGTGGAATCCCGGACCCTTGCAATCCTCGCGTACGTATACGTGGTCTAGCGGTGTATGAGTGCACTGTGGTGACTATGCGCAATGTGCAGTCACGCGCGACTGTGTCGTCTGTGTAGGAGACGCAGTCGTTAAACCATTTCAACTAGTTATACTTGCGAGAAATATTAAACACATTTTTGTGTTAGTATTTTGGATTCATGCATAACCAATATTACAACTATGCATTTTTATGAAGAATGAAAATCTTTTGCGTCGATTGCAAGCTACTAGAAATAAATTATGGAGATATTGCACATTCTCGGTGGAAAATTTGAATAATTTTTATGGGACTGATGGAAAGTAATGAAAAAACATATTTTGAGTCCGTAATTTTTTTGACACAAATGTATCTTAAGTCTTCAAATACAAGAAAAAAATTTTATATAATCTTGTAAATGATTTTTTATAAGGGTTTTTTGCATCCTCATGGAAGTCATTTTAAACATTTTGATCTGCTGGCGTGGACGATTGCGGCTTACTGGAACGTTTGGAAAAAAAAGAATTATCCTTGGAAAAAGTATGACTATGGTCCCAGTATAAACTACGATTATTTTGTTCGAGCAAAAATTCACGAAATGGTGGACCTCCAAAGTTGGTGATCTCGAAAATAGCATTTTCTTCGTTGTAAAAACGTTAAAAATTGAGGAAAAAATTAACCAATCTTATTTATTCTAGTCTATACTGGGGCTATTGTTGTGTAGAAGAACATATTAAAATTTCAGACCGATCGGTTAAACGGGTTTTAAGTTGTCATCCACGCCGATTACAAAAACGTTGTTTTGAAAAAAACGCGTTTAAAGTTTTGACAAACGAACTTGCACATATAAAAAATCTACTTACGTTCGATCAACTATGCCTGCTATAATCTTCTATAACTTCGAAAGTATTTCGAATTTTCCTCTGAAATTTTCAGAGAATATTATTAAAATATGTATGCTACTTTCCAATAGGATACTTTCTAAAAAGTCGATTTTTCCGACCCGAGGAAGTGTAATCTTCCCTTAAAATAAGTATTGACGATAATATATACATGTAAACATATAGTGACATTCTGAAATTCTAATGAGCTTGTTACTCACCCATTTTCACATAAATGCATTAAAATTTGCAATCTAGTAATGAGTAATTATATTAGTATTAGAGTTTTCATGGTTCGATCAATATAGCCTAAAATTTCATGTGGATCAAATTAAGTGGATAGGTTTAATAAGTATTGAATAGTCAGCGAAACTTAACGATTAATTTTAACGACTCGAAACTTCGTTAAATATTTAAATAAGCAAAGTGGAATTTAATGAAATATTATAAATAGCAATATCTGAATTCTATAAATGTTTAGATAGACAATATTCAATTTGTCTTCCACTAGTACTGTACAAATATTCATAAAATGTGTAGTTAATATTTATTCGTATTAATAATTCATAATAATTTTGATCAGTTTGTAGAAATTTGATTTGCAATTTTATATGAAAACCTATTTCACTACGATGGGTTTCTTCGGTATCCTTAAATTAAATTAACTCCATAATAATGAAAATATGTTTCGTTTTTGACATGTTTCGAATCGTTGTGTCCAGTTGCAACTGATTCCTCGTCGAGACCCATTTTTAAAGTTGACACTTCCAAATTTTCATGCGAAATGTCAATATGTATTATTATTTGCATACGTTATTTCGTTTATTGACACTGAATATTTTTCCAACACCATGCCGCTATGGATTCCATGTTTCACGCTAAAGTAACGCATGCTGCATTCTTAGAGCTTTATTTAGCCTCCCCTTTTTCCCTTGATTAATATTATTTAATAATCAAATTCATTCTCCAAATAATCTTTTTCTAAAATTATATATAAACATACTTTTGAACTTAGACGTTTTCTTTTATGCTCTTTTTTAATATTTATTAATTTATTGCTTTTTTAAATACATTTCCCTTTATTCATGTATGCTCTTTATTAATAATAAATTAAATAATAAATATGTTTGTCTATACACTCGAGTGAAACTTTTGATGAAAATTCTCAAAAATTAGAAATAATATTAATTTCAGTTAATCTGAAATAAAATTCTTTGAAATGTTTTCGAATCATTTCCGAAAATTATTTCTCTCTGAAAGAATTCCACATTTCTTTATGTGTAATCAATAGACTGCGGATCTTTATCCATTTATAAAAAAATTGAGTAGACAAAATTCAAAAATGTTCGAAAATTTTTCAAATTGATGATGTAAATATATGATTTCTCCTTTAGTAATATCATTAAGGAAAGAAATAACATTCAATTTAGTTTCTATTTCTTGCAATCGATGCAGATAATTTTCATTTTGCATAAACATCCGCAGTCTAATAATCAATATTTAAGGATTAGTCAAAACATAGGAATAAAAACAAAATCAATTTTCCTTCACTACTAGCAAATTATAAACGACAAAGAAGAAGTTTTAATCATTGTAAATATACAGACAATTGTAGTTTAAGGGATTACCTAAACTTTTTTTAATCGTTGCCTCAAAGTTTTAAATACATTATCCATTACTGGAATAGTTGCAATCAAATGTATGTAGAATAAAAAGTCTTTTTAATTCTGTTTAATGGATGTCCGTTATTTTTGTTTCAGGTTCGTACAAAAAGGACGCCTCTGTAGTATCTCCATTGTGATTATTAGTCAGCAAGAATGGTATTGGTGTTATGTTTAGCGTAAAAGTTTTTTAACACGAATATCAGCATGCTTATAGCACGTTTGAAACAGTAGATTATTTCTATTTGCTTGTTGGTCGAATTACTCAAATTATTCTGTGTTTCCTCTGAGAGATCATACAATTAATTGAAGCCGAAGACATTAATTCTGAAAATTGTTTAAATTTTCATTCAAACATTGTTGAATTAAAACGTTCTTACTTTTTTGTTCCACTCACTTATTTTATCGTTATCGAGATAGTTAATTTCGAATCTTACTCAGATGCAACAGTGTTGAAGTACAGAATGATTTGCTTAAATAATTATCTAAATCGTTGCTGCTTTGTTACAATCGATTATCTCGAAATTGAAAATAGGAGCTCACGATTCTCCGGTAAATCTGAAGCAGTAACCAATTAGTTAAACAATTATAAATATATTAATCCTGGAAATTCTTTAAACACAATTGTTACGTTACAAAACGATAAAATCTGGATCATAATTTGAATAGTTCGTTCATTGTACCGATTTTATTATTTCACAATTCAAACTGAAAAATTGATTCTACGTCTACTCGGAGACAAGAGACAACCAATTCATTAGCATATCAAGGAGCCATTAATTTCGAAAACGGTTTAGCCACAACAGCATTAAATTGCACGACGTTTACTCGAACAGTTGATTCAACAGAGGCCTAATCATTTCCCGTCGTTGACTGCTGACTGAATGCCAAGACGGCCGAATGCTTCTCTGTCAAACCGTGCACTAGATTCTGATTGAATCAAGCTGAAGTGTCATGATTGACACTGACCGATCAACTCGATCAACAGTATGAACCAAACGATAATTTTCCCAATAGACGCAGCCACTGTAATTCTAATTGAAAATTCAAATTCCAAATTCTAAAGAAAGGAGACTCATCTCCTGAGTTATCCCAACGTATAATAGTTGACTCTTAGTAGTTGTCTTCTACTGTTTCTAGCAAGCAATGTAACAGCCTCTGTAATTTGTTTTATTAATGGGATATTATGTATTTATTATATGTACAGTGGGTGTACAAAGTATTCGTACACCTTTTAAAATAGAATAACTTTTTTATAATTGTACCAAACGACCTGATATTTTATAATCAATTAGAAGTATTAGTTTACGAAATGATATGCAGAAAAGATTTCCCAAAAATTAGAATTTGCAAGGTTACATGCAAAAATAAAAGAGGAACTTTTTAAAACTTTTTTATTTAGGCCCTTAAAGAAAATTTAAAATATATGATTTGTAGATCTATAGTAGTTACACACATGCTGCAAACTTCATCGAAATCGATTAACGTACACCCGAGCTACAAGCGGTTAAAAATGGTGAAAATCGTAGTTTTACACGAATTTTGATCGGTTTCTGCTCAAAATCCACAGATTCTTACATCTTTCGATGCGTGTAGTTTTTTCCTGCGTCAACCGATTTCGATGAAATTTTCAGCATGTGTGTAACTAATATAGATCTACAAAACGTATGTTTTAAATTTTCATTGAGGACCCAAATAAAAAAGTTTTGAAAATGCCTTTTTTATTTTTGCATATGATCTTGTAAATTATAATTTTTGGAAAATCTTTTTTGCATATCATTTCGTAAACCAATGCTTCTAATTGATTATAAAAAATCAGGTCTTTTGATAGAATTATAAAAAAGTTATTCTATTTTAAATGGTGTACGAATACTCTCTACACCTATTGTATGTATTTATTAGGTATTTCATGTTCAGAATGCACATTTCTGACCTTGTGTGACTTTGGAGATCAATATGTTGTACACGAATGAATTCGTTTTGGCACACGCTTTCGTATGAGAGAAAAAGATGCATACCATTCCATTTAGAAAATTGGAGGTGAACTCCATTCGTAAAAGTATAACCATTACATTATTACATTGCTTGCAAAAAGCAATATAACTTTTTCCTTTATCATTTCTTTCTAGTGTTTACTATTTCCAAGAAAAACGCTGGCTAGTGTCAGCGTGAACACCCTGTATATAGGACAGGCCGGTGTCAAACAGTAATATCGTTTGTGTAGCGTTTTAATTTCCTCTGTCTTCGCTGCGACAGTCGAATTCTTCTTTCACATGAGACCTTTGAGCTCGTGAGACAAACAAAAATCAGGGACCGGCGGATCCGGCGAGGAGGTTTTCGAAAACGTTGTTCTTTAATGGAATACTGTTTCAATAAGCCTCTGTCACTTACTATCTCTGTCAAACAGCTTCATTTGTATAATTTAGAACATCCGTCCATTAGAACAATATAATACAATTTTTCTATCAAACATTCGTCAATTGTTCCATCAAGCTGGTACCTAAACTGAGCAGGAATGATTTGGAATTCGCGCTACAGCGACCCGAATTAATATTCGGACGGACTCTAAAAAAGACGGTAACTTTTTTATAATATTGTAGTATACGATTTGAAGTTTTTTTGGGAAGCTAGAGCAATTGCTAAACTAATTAGTTTATTACAGGATGCGATAAGAAATTTATTCAAAAAATGCAATTGTTTGAAATTGTAGAAAAAATACTAAAAGTTATGTTTTACAACTTTTTTATGCGGACCTATATTGGGAATTTAAGAAATACGTTTTGTAGATCTGTGTCAATTTTATACATTGTGAAAGTTTCATCGAAATCGGTTGATGCGGGAAAATACGACAGGCATTGAAAGATGTAAGAATCCTTAGATTTATTGCAGTTAGAGGCCGAAAATCGTGAAAATCTGCAATTTTTACCATCTTTAAACGTTTGTAGCTCATTGCACCGTCGACCGATTTTGTCGAAATTTTCAGAATATATTTAATTGACACGGATCTACAAAACGTATTTTTTAAATTTTCAATATAGGCCTACATACAAAAATTGTAAAATGCCATTTTTAGTATTTTTTCTACAATTCCAATCAATTGCAATTTCTGAAAAAATTTCTTTTCACATCCTCTAGTAAACTAATTGCCCTAGCTTTCCAAATATGTTCAAATCGTATAGTACAATATTTAAAAAATGATCGTCTTTTTTAGAGCGTCCGAATATTAATTCGGGTCACTGTGTATGTATAGAACCAGAACGCATAAACAAATAATAATAATTCAATTTTTGTATTAACCCTTTACACTCGAGTAGTGACTTAGTGTCCCCACATAAATATGGCTGTACCATTATTCAAAATATTGTTCACATTATTATATATGTTGTGATCTATCCAATTACTAAACATTTAAGTATTGTATGATGTATTATATCAATTTCATATTCATAAAATGAACAAAATCATATACAATGGAATTATTCTAGTTCGGAAGAAATGTTTAATTTTCGAGTTAAAATAGTTTCGGGTGCAAAGGGTTAAAGTTGAATTCAATCGATGCGTGAATCCAGCAGAAATGCTGTATCATTTACTATATGTAACAATTCTCTTCATTTTTATATGTATAATCGAATGGTTCTCAAACTTTTTATATTTTGCATCGCATAAATAAGAATCGAAGAATACGTGCACCACGATAGAAGCACTTTAAAAATCTATACATCCCAAATGGAGTGTTCATAAATCGATAAATAAATAAACTATTTCGTGGAAAAAATTGTACCACCAGAAATAACGTAATGTACCATTGACGGTACATTTACCTTTAATGCATTAAGACGCAATAACAATTCAACAAAAATCGGCGAATGTTATGCTACAGAGGAGAAATATTCCTCTAGGCTTTTGACATTTACTATCACGATCAATCTCTCTGAATCTACGTGATTTAAAAAAATAATAATTCAACGTTCCGATCAAAACTCTGTCAAAATTTAATTAAACGAGTGACTAAATCGAGCACGAATGCTTTGGGAAACATTTCCCGCATGAAAAACTGTTCGGCTAAGCTTTTGACGTTTACTATCGCTACCAATCCTCTCCACTCTATATAATCTAAAACCTCAACACATAAAAAATAATAATAAACGAATCTTTCTATCAAAAGTCCGTAAAATTTTAATTCGATCCATGACCAAGTCCGGCAAAAATGGTTTTGAAAGCATTCTCCCGTGGAAAAACGGTTCACCTAATCCTTTGTGACTTACTACCACTGCCAATCCTCCCAAATATTGTTGTACACGTACAATCTAAACCATCAACGCATCAGCAATAATAATGTTACAGCGAGTGTATCGGTATAAAATAAAAATTTACCGCATGCCACAGGAGTCAAATTGAATTTTCTCTTTGTCATTAATGATTGTAATATGTTCCCAAATAAAATATCGACGTTCCTAAATTTTTCTAATCTTTCTACAGTTTTTTAAGACAAATCTGCAGTTTAGTAATAATAAGGTAAATATTGCGTTCAGGGGAGACAGCTCGGGTGACCTTGACCTTTGAATTATATTCTCAAGGTCACTCTACTGAGTGTATACAAAATTTAATTAAGTTGAAATTGAATAAAACTTTTTGATGTTTACTCTTAGAGCAACGAATGCGATTAGCAATTAAATCTATTAATTTAAATAGAAACAAACTATCTCGATACATATACACTACCGTGCAAAAGAAAGAAACACCCAGTATAATTATAAGATACAATGACAAACAATATCTTTATGTAGAAATTGTATTGTACAATGATTGATTTATTGCATCTAAAGTATTAGATAATCCGCATTCACATATTCCCAGAACTATTCAATTAAACAACGGAATCCTTTTTCAAAATTTACTGTGTTCTTATTTGATTTTTTACGCTTTTCTATTAAATATAAGTAAGTAGACCGCGGATTTTATGCAGTCATGGCGCAAATGAGTAGATGCAATTTAACATGGTAGAAAGATTAAAAGAGTTAGAGAATCTCAATATATTATTTTGAACATCTTAAGATCATTAAAGAAACTTTAATCTGACTACTGTTTCTTGCAGCAGGTGCAGACAATTTTTATTTGGTATAAAGATCCGCAGTCTACATAAACGATTGTTCAGAGAATGTTTTGGTTCAAAGAATATTTTTCGGCTAAAATTGAATGGATAATTTCAACGCATTAAAAAATAATGTTTTAATTTTCCTCTCGGAAGGATGACTGGAAAACCTAATCCGAAACGGACTGAAGAACATTAACCTTTACTCTGCGTACATATATTTTAATGTTAACCCCGTGCCCGGGTGTAATCGCTCCCCCTGCATGTTTTTAGGGCAAATTGTAAAGGAAAAACTTTGACTGTGAAGTATTTGTGGAATTTTATTGATTCTCATGACGGTAGGTGCGAAAGCATTAAAAAATTTAATTCAATATATAGACAAATTCTCTGTAAATAGAAATAGTAAATTTAATCATTCCAATTCTTTCTTGTGAAAAATATGTCGCAGATAGCATTCCTAAGAGAACTTTGGAAATTTTTCATTCGACGAATTTTCATGTACGGTTTTATTAGTTTGGGATGCGATTGCACTCCTATGCGTAGAGTGAAGGTTAACATTCGCAAAAAAAAGGTAATGCTCGCAGCTTCAGATTTTTGAAAAGAATCTTTAAAACATTTTTACTTTAAGAAATTTATTAAAAACGAGGCTATTTATGAAATTCATTTGTCAGACTCTAAGAGAGCCCACCTTACTATTTATGTGTTATCAGACCTTACCTTGCGAGGGTTAAAACGCAGGATAATTCAGTTGTTCTGATGCAAAAATGGGCTAATCCCTTGCCGTATCATTTCCTTTACAGTTACAGTGATTAGAACTTCTTTATCCCCAAGAAATGTCGTCGAAGAGAAAAAAAGATTTGTATTTTTTGAATGGCTACATTTATTTGAATGCTTAAATATTGATTACTAGACTGCGGATGTTTATGTAAGTACATATTTCGATATGCAAATATTATTTTGCATGTTGCATATGTTTTCTACCATGTGCATATGCACACATATGTATATTACATATTTCATTTATATAATTTCACTATATTTTGCTGCGATTTGTTCGACTCCAATATTATATGCCGACAATTTTGATAAAACTAAAGAGGTTCGACTATTCTTTTCTCTTAACATCTGAAAACAGTAAAATCCATTAATTCACAATCTTTATATAGATTCTGTAAATAGATAGTCGGAGATTTTGATGAAGATAATACAGTTGCAATTGCAACAGCTCAGAATGTGTTGCAACAGACACAAGTTGCCCAAAATTTGACGTTTATAAAAGTACATTTACAAACTCTTCCAGCCACGATAAAGGGACTGGAAACTGTCGGTTCACCGTTAACAAATTCAATGAAAATATTCATGGACTGTATCGAACATTTAAGAGCTGCTTCTGGTAAATGTGATGATCAAATTCGTGTTAAAATAGATGCAGTGATAAAAAAGAATCCTGAAAAATGTGTCAACTAATGTACCGCAACGCTATTGGAGCAAATATAAATATGCACTATTCGCCCATTACATCCTGTGATGTGTAGAACGTACTTTTTTTTAGCATAAAAGTCAATATTAACTGACAAACGGCAACAACTAAGTGTTACAAACGTGGAAAAATTATTAGCAGCTTATTGTAACGCAAATTATGGTGTCTCCGTACAAATAAATTGTTAATTAAAACATAACTGATAAATATCTCTTTGTATTAGTTTTGATCATATTTTTCGGGCATATTTGCATATTTTATATGCATATTTGCATATGTTTTTGCATATTTTATGTGCATGAAGATCCGCAGTCTATTGATTACAAATAGCGTTTGCAATACCAAACCAAAAATACAATACCAATATTCGGTATTTTTTTAAACGTTGTACCGGAATACCGGTATTAATACCGGTATTAAGAATTTTCAAAAAGGTACAAAAACATAGCTGTTTCTTTACCATATATATTAGTTTTATACAAAAAATAATAAAATATAAAAATATAAACAATTTTGTTATGTCCAAATATAAAATAAAGGAACAAATGTTATAATCAAATATTATTAATAAGAGCAGTAAAATAATAATTTTTAACATTAGAAACAGAAAATATAATTGAAAAATAAACCATTACATAGTATTATAATACAATAAAGGAACAAAACGTATAGTATTATTATTAAGAAGATACTAATAACTAAGAGTAAATAGTATAAGTGCTGAGAGTAAATATAAAATCTTGTTGTATAGTCTATTATATTGTATAATGTCTATTAACCCTTAGCACTCGAGTGATAATTGCTGTACTATTAATTAAAATATTGTTTACATTATTAGATCTGTCGGTATCTAATCGATTACTCAACATTTAAGTATTGTACGAAGTATTACATCAATTTCATATCTACCAAATTTAAAAAATCACACAGGATGGAAATATTCTAGATCGCAAGAAACGTTTAATTTTCCAGTTAAAGTAGCTCCGAGTGCAAAGGGTTAATAGAAAAAGACATTAACTAATTTATTAACTGCATATTTTTGAAATGTGATTGTCAAAAACATAATGCATCCATTGAACTGTCGTTAAGCCTGGAACTTTTTTTCTGCACAAATTACCTGCAGTTGAAAATGCTCTGTCCGCATCCACGCTGGTTGATGTTACCGTTAACAATGAGCGATACACTTCCTCTAAATATTTGCCTCCGCGGGAATGTTCCTTGATCGGCAACAAGCACACACATATCGTCAGCGGCGAACCCTTATAAATGTGAGGTTAGGTTTCAGCAAACGATTGATGTTGGTACTACTGTAAATACGTATTTCACGTAAGAGTAGATGTCGAAAAAAGATATTTATTATTTATAGCTAATACCGAAAATACCGGTATTTCACCTTAGCAAATACCGGTTTCACGAAATTGAAAAATAGCACGAAATACCGGTATTCGGTATACCGGTGTACCGGTATTGCAATCCCTAATTACAAACGAATCAAATTTGATTTCATTTCAAGAGAAAGGCGTGACATTCATATTTGTTAGACTTCATCAAAAATCCTTATGACGAGTGCGACTCGTTAAAATACGGCAAGGGGTTAAAAGTAGCTGAAACGTCACACACGGATGCTAAATAGAAATAAGTTGTCGAAATTCAGACGGGCATATTTCGGTTATTTTTGAGAAGGAAGCACGGCGACAGGCCATATTTCGTGTGGCCGGTCGGATTCCATATGCGAAAGGTTTCGCGGCTATTGGGCCGAGTCTACACGAGGCAAACATGGTATTAGACGTGTTCAATATAAATCACGGCTAGGAAGAGGAAGGGTAAAGGGAACGGAACGGACGGAAGGTCCGTCGGAACGAAGAGCGAGCAGTTTTGCCGTGGATATATGTATGCAGGCGCCAACAGGCGAACAGAGGGGACGATCCCGAGGATGACGTTGCTGCCGGTGTCGGCGTTAATGCTAATGCTAATGCTAATGTCGATGCTAATGGCGTTGACGTTGTCCTCTGCCGATCTATGCCCGCGAATGGACCCACCGACAGACACGTACTACCTCGACCCCAGCAAATTGATTATCGCCGATTTATACGATCCTGATAAGCAGATCAATTCGAGCCGACCGGCCGAACCGATTGCCTCGATTCCCGATTTCCTCAATCGTTCTCTCCTAACGATTTTTCTTTTAGTTAGCCTGTTCGTACAGGAAGGTAAGGCGTTAATTGCAGAGAGATTTCGCGTCGGGTGATCGACGGCGAGACCGTCGATTAACAAGTTGTTACGGATAAATCGTTGGTTTATGGCAACGGCTCGATCGTAAAGCGGAGAGCGCGCACTGTGCCACCTAGGGACGTCTTCCCTCTCGATTAGGGGATGAACTATTCCGTTCCAGGCGGACACCGGCGCCCCCTTTTTCTCATTAGAGCGACAGGAACACCGTAACCTTGCAAATAATTAACTGATCACCAGCCATCAAAACCTTTTTACCTTGGCTATCGCGATGGCTTATTTGACGTGTGACGCGAGAATTTCGGGGTTTCTTGTAGGCTAGTGGACCAATAGAAATTTCTGGAAATTTGGTAATGGATAGTTGATACTTTGGAGAAGCTGTGCAAAAAGTGTTAAGTTCGCAGGTCGATTGTTTATCGAGATGCGATAGCTTCTTCTTCTTCTTCTTGCAAAAATTTGTGTGCTAATGGGTTGTTCAAAATTGTCGCTTCCGGACAATATCATCGATTTTTAGTATAATTAACCATTACACGACATAGTATAGGGAAAATCAGGTGGGATTTAAGTCATCGCTTTGCTTAATTCAAGTTTGTTTCTAACTAACAAGCCTTTTAATTTTTACTTATTCACATTAAGAGACACGGATAATACTTCTTCTAATGGTTCGATCGAAATCGATGTGTCCAATCAATATCAGAGAATCTTATAAAAATGAAATACTGGGTGGTCCACGCAACTTGTTCGCCTTCAATAGGGTAATTTCGGAAGAGGTGCGTATATATTTTTGGGAGAGATGCACCAGTTTTTATTGTGGCGATACTGGATGATTTTGAACTGTTCTTCGCGTGTCATTTACATCGTATCAACCTGTGCAAATAACCTCGTCTCGAAGAGCACGTCTATCACATCATTTACGTGTAACAGAAGCATAAAGTTTTCTTAGTGCTCCGAACTCCTGACGAAATATTTTTGTAAGCGGCGAGTACAAATATTATTACGTTCTTATTGTATGGTTTTAACTATCGGTATCAACTTAAACGGAGACAATGGTTCTCCTTTACGATTTTGCATCGTGTTATGACAAAATTTGTTGTACCGGTTCTTGTTTTTTGTATACGTAGGTTCGTCTCTGTCTCAATTTAGGGATAGACGCACCAGTAATTTATGTAAGTACGAGGTGTGATCAAAAAGCAAGGTGACTTTTTGAATTTCGCGGGATATCTACAGTCGATTTTCGTTTTCTTTTTTTTTCTTATGCTGTTACACTCGTCCCGAACATATGTTCACAGTTTCAGCTATATAGAATTTTTTGTTTGTTTGTGAGAAGCATAAAGGCTAGAAATGAGTAGAAAAAAATGGATTAAAGAACTTGCATCAAATTTTGTGTAAAAAATGGAATTAAGTGCTCCAAAACGCTTGAAATGTTGACAGTGGCATACGGTGAGTGTACTCTGAGTAAAAAATATATTTATAAATGGTACAAGCTCTTCCAAGAAGGTCGAGAAGATGTTAATGACGAAGCTCGCCCTGGACGACCCAGCGCGTCAACAACTGATGAAAACATTGAAGAAGCGAAGAAAACAGTGTTGGGGAATCGTCGAATTACCATTAGAGAAGTTGCTGATTATGTCGGCATCTCGTTTGGTTCGTACCAAGCAATTTTAACGGATGTTTTGGGCATGAGACGTGTGTCAGCGAAGTTTGTTCCGAAACTGCCTAATTTTGACCAGAAGAAACGTCGCATGTGAGTAATTTTTTGGCCAGAAACAACGCCACAATCATGCCTCAGCCACCATATTCACCGGATTTGGCCCCCTGCGACTTTTTTCCCTGTTCCCAAAACTGAAGAGACTCATGAAAGGACGGAGATTTGCAACGATCGAGGAGATAAAGACTGCATCGCTGGAAGAACTCAAAGCTATACCAAAAAGTGCTTATCAGAAGTGCTTCGAGGATTGGAAAAAGCGCTGGCACAAGTGTATTATATCTGAGGGGGATTACATTGAAGGGGACAACATAAATATTGATGAATAAATAAATATTTCTCAATAAAAATAAAAAGTCACCTTACTTTTTGATAACACCTCGTATACTAGACAGTCGTTTTCGTCAGGAGCATCCCTTTTTCAATTAATTACACAGCGATAAATTAAAACTGAGACTTGTTGTTTGACACACTATTTGTTAACATCATACACTTTAATTAATTAATATTGGTAAATATTTAGAAAGGGGTACTCTTCTCCGGTTTTGATGAAATTTAAATTTGTTATAGATTTCGAGATTTTGGACAACTTTTTCCTGTTCATATATGAGGATCTCTCTTTTAGTTTTCGAGATATTCGCGAAAAACTATTGCTAGTACTGAATTGAATTTTCCGTGTTCGTGCACGCTCCATGAAACATGTACAAAGTATACTATTTTGTGTAATAACATGTGTGGTAGAGAAAAAAAGAATATAAGTAGGGAGAAGAGCTATAAATAAAGGAGTGCGTTTATCCCCAATTAGAAGTGCATCTCTCTCTAGGCCCTGGAGTGAGATGCACTTTTTCGAACTTTTTTAAACAGTATATTTATATACTAACATAAAAACTTTACTCATTTAACGTCATATTTTATTAAAGAGAATTAAATAAACGATTCAACTATGCCTGTCTACACTTTCAGTTCTCTTTAATAAAATTTGTATAAACAGAAAACAAAATGTGGTGCATCTCTCCCGAAATTATATTAACTTTCAAAGTATGCATTGTATGAAAAAAATTTGTCTAGAAAAGTTGTATGGTTTGAAGAGATACATTATGTAATTCATATATTCTTCTTGTAAGTGGAGGCGTTTCGGTGATTTGTAGGTATTTCGTTTTTTTCTTAAATGGAATGCTATTTTTTTTTATGCCAAAACATCGAAGAGCGTAAAATTTTGAGTAAAACTGACCTTTATTAGCCGTAAACGTAATAGTTAACGAATAATTTCACTTTGTTTCTTGAAAAGAGTCTGTGCATGATATCAAGTAGGAGATTCGAAACCAGCAAAGATTTCCGTGGGACTCCTTTCTTCTTCTTCAGCTCTCCTTATTCAAATCTATTGGATTACATACCGAATAGATAATAATTTGTAGGAGAAAGTCAAAAATATTTGGTCCCGTAAAGTAAAGAGCAGCCTTCATTTCTGCTGTTATCTTACTGAGATAGTCACGTATAAATGTCGATGACAACTTCAATAGCGAATCACGAACAGAATAGGCGATTACGATTCGATATTGATAAACATTGTTACGTAAACTCCGCGGTCTTACGGAAATCTTTGCTGGTATTGAAACTTTTACTTGACATCATGCATAGACTCTTTTCAAGAAACAAAGTGAAATTATTCGTTAACCGCTAATAAAGGTCAGTACTTTTCTACTCCAAATTTAACGCTCTTCGATGTTTTGGCATAAAAGATATGGCATTCCATTTGAGAAAAAAATTAAGTTGACCTTCAAATTACCGGAACGCCTCCACATACAAAAAAAAGTATCTGAATTAAATAATGTATCCCTTCAAACCATACAACTTTTCTAGAAAAAATTTTTATCATACAATGTATACTTTGGAAGTTAGGGTGATCAAGTTGAGGGTGATCCAGTTGCGTGGACCAGCCTGTATAAGCGTCGAAATTAATTTCAAAAATTAGTTCAATCTTTAGATTCAAATACAGTGTAAACTATTACTGTAGGATAGAAGTAGCTATAAATTCAGGGCATCGAAACATTGAGGTCAACGATGGCGTATTAGAATTAACCCTCTATTGCATGAATTTTTATGACGAGTTGAAAGAAAAATATATGGCTGTTGGTCTGCTTAAAAATTAGTGCGGTCATGAAATAAATAATGAAATTTTATTAGAAAATGTTATTTATTGCATTTTCTGACTGTTCCTGTACTTTATACATAAGGTGCAACAGAGTAAGTGAGAAAACAAGGCAAGTGCATAAACTGGTTATTTTTATTATAATATTAACGAAATTTCTCTAGCATGTATTTATTAATGTACTATAAGTTCGTATGAACTATTCGACGTAGATAGACAAGAATAAAGGTGTTTTCCTCGCTTAAATCAGCCAGTGCTAAACAGTCACGTGAGAGGTACACGTACAACTTTGAGGTTACCCTGAACGTGCAATAGTTTATTAGTTATTTACATATTCTGTGTTGTTATTTTAGGTAAGTACGACAAATATTGATGTAAGATTAAATGAAATATACAGTTTTTATTGTATCTCTTAAAATTGATTGAGAAAAACACTAGTTTGCTCTTGCCCTGTAAATATTATTGCAAGTGCGTACTAGGCAATTCGTGTGCGATAAACCAGGGACGTTTTAAACCGTCGTCGAACGAAATGGTGCATATATTATTGAATTCACTTGAGTGGTAGTACAATTTTGTTTCGTTTTCAATTTACTCCAAAAATCGGCGTAGACATTCCGAACAACCCCAAAGTACTTGTTTGTTTAAAAATGGGTAACTATAAAACTAAACAATATAATTTAATGTAACAAAAAGGATTTTATAGCAGGCTTGTTAATCATTCTTTTCTTGTCCCGTAGCACTTGAAACAAAGGTTCGAAAGCATTTTTAACTCTAAGTTACGCTCTTGCCTCATTTTCGGAGCAAAGTGCAGGGAAGTTGGCATTTTGTACAATATCATATCTAAATGAAAATTTTCAAGATAAATTAGAACCCTACGTAACATTAGTTCACCAGTAGTAACTGTGCAAAGCGTTTGATACCGACAGCGTTAAGTATTTACATACCAGACTGAAAATACGTAAGTTTAAAATCCAACTTTACAAAAACCAGCACTTACCCCACTTCACCTTACATAATGTATCCCTTCATGTTCAGATCGTAATTTTGAGGCGACACTCACGGGTGACGCGCGGACGGATTCCACTCAAGGTTGCAAGGCTTGAGCCCGGTTTGATCGTGGACGCGTCCCCGCGAATGCCCTCGTACGACTTTTACTACCCGCCAAATTAATCTTTGGTAGCCGGTTCAAATGGGTTTAGCGATTACATAAGACAAAGTTCGTTTCGAATACAATAGGATACGTTAAGGACTGCGTCTCCTACACAGACGACACTCGCGTGTGACTGCACACAGTCACCACAGTACACTCACACACCGCTAGACCACGTATACGTACGCAAAGATTGCAAGGGTCCGGGGATTCCACTCCTGATATCTTAATAATGCAAAGACGGGGTTTCTTATTAGTCAAAATCGGTAGATAAAAGATCAATCTAGGGGGCAATT
>CM052204.1:14288841-14300463 GCA_028455805.1 Lasioglossum figueresi
ATGTTCTACAGAGTAAAACTTTCTTATTTGAGCCAATATGGAGTTTAAACTATACAGGGTGCGGCACCTAAAGCAGGTCACCTGAATAAATCGCTTGCTTTTGAAGATAGAAAAAAAAGGATCAGACCAAACTTACTTGATATCGAGGGGCTCGTAATCTGATGTCATTAATTTTTTTATAGTTGGAGACGTCAAGGAGATACGAAGGTCAACTCTGTTTTTTTAAATAGAACGGTATGGTTTTTTATTTACATTCTGATAGCGTATTTCAAGACGAATACAATGACCTATTACGAAGGTCATTCAAGGTCAAACAAGTACTTTTATGCTGAAATATGAAAGGGGATGCAGTGATATTATAACAAAGTTTAAAAATACTTTCAAACCTTGTTTCAAGTGCTACGAGGCAAGAAAAGAATTATCAACAAGCCTGCTACAAAATGCTATTTATTGCATTAAATTATATTGTTTAGTTTTATAGTTATCCATTTTTAAACAAGCAAGTACTTTCGGGTTGTTCGGAAAGTCTCCGCCGATTTTTGGAGTAAATTGAAAACGAAAAAAATTGTACTAACAATCAAGTATATTGGATAAGATATGCACCATTTTGTTCGATGACGGTTTGTCTTCTGTTGGGAAGTTTCATTATCGCACTCCGTAAAAGTCCCTGGTTTATCGCGCATTAACTGCCTAGTACGCACTTACCCCACCGTGATAGTCCGCACTTGCCCCCTGTAATAATATTTACGGGGCAAGAGCGGACTATAGTGTTTTTCTCAATAAATTTCAAGAGATACAGTAAAAACTGTTTATTTAATGTAAACCTACATCAATATTTGTTGTACTTACCTAAAATAACAACACAGAATATAAATAACTTATTAACTATTGCACGTTCAGGGTAACCTCAAAGTTGCATGTGTACCTCTCACGTGACTTGTTAGCACTGGTTGAGTTAAGCGAGGAAAACACCTTTTTTTCTTGGATGACGTCTATGTCGAATAGTTCACACCAACTTATAGTACATTAATAAATACAAGCCAGAGAAATTTCTCTCATATTACAATAAAAATAACCAGTTTATGCACTTCCTTTATAACACGCAAGTTTCGGTCATGACAACACATTGCACGGTGAGCTAGTCATTCTTATGTTTCAATATCGCGGGAAGCAGCATCATCTACTTTATAGTATTATCATTAAAATGGATTAGCCGACTAACCCCATTAGTCAACTAGCTCCGGTCTCTCCTAGTGTTCTTATAGAAATAAAATATTGTAACTGAATACTACTACCTAATTGGATACCGAATCGACTTTCGTAACGCCGCGACGCGACGACGCGACGGCCAACCTCGAAAAGAAACTTTGCGCTTCGACGTGCTGGGACGTTCGAATATTTCAACCGGTTGTATTGCTTTTACGCATCGTATGGCTACAAAAACTCGGACGCATCAGCTGCGGGACAAAAAGTTTGTCCCTGGTATATCATTTTTGGTGGGACAACTCCGCGGGGAAGTTGTTCTACAACAATTTTTTCGAAAAAACGAGCACCCCGACAACTGCGTTAGGTTGCGTTTTCGAACTTGTTTGGGAAAACTGCCGCTTCCTGATGAGTTTCAACTATTTTTCTACAGAGTCGAATTATTTCGAAGCTAGCCTCTGTCGTCGGTGTCTAACGAAGGCAGGAACTGACAAATCTCGAATAAGTACGCTCGATTTTAAGGTTCAAGCTTAGATAATAGGAATAGTTCATTAATAAGAAAAATATTTGTATAAAAATGCCTCAGAAACATGCGGATTGTATGCATTTATGACCAAAATGAATTAATCAAATTCATAAATGCGAAGACATTAGAATCGAGAGATTATTAATAGAGGAAATGCATTTTTAATTTACTTCTGTTTCTTACAATTGACCTGACAATCTTTATTTTGTAATGAAGTATATCAAGATATTTTCTGGATATCATAAATGTAAATGTTAATTACTTTTATAAAGAATAAGTACAATAGAACTCCGATTATCCGTACTAATTAGTGGAACATGATTGTTCGGATAATACAACAATTACATAGTTTCAGTGCTGAACTTAATCCTTATTGAAGTGCGCAGTAAATCGTGTAGCGTATGGGTTGGTTTAACGCAAACTAATTATTTGTGGAAAGTATTCAGACGATAAAGTATTCGAACATCAGAGGCCCGGATAATCGAGGTTCTACTGTGTTGTCAAAAACGCTCGAACATGGGTCAGCTTAGTTTTGCTCTAGATTCGCCAGAAAAAGTAAACGACACGCGACAAACAGTTAAAACTTATCCAGTATTTACTTTACCGGACTCAAAATTTGTGTCTTTATCCTATAAATTATGATGCATTTGGTATGTAACCTATTAGATTTATACCCGGGGCAGTTGCAGGTCGAAGTTTCGATCCTGTAGGATCAATGGTTGAGGAGTTATGCTTGCTTAAAGTTGTTCATTATTCAGTGTTTTCAACAGGTAAGGACGCCGCCATATTGGTTTGTAGCGACGATCGCGCGCCGCTTACGGAACAGAACCGCTAGATGGCAGCACGGGCACCCGTTAATGCTAATTATATAGAGCGGGTAATGCGATTGTTTGAATTTTGGAAGACTTGGCCACAATGTTACGTTTTAACTGGTCTGGGTTAGATCTGGGTTAGGTTTATGTAAATATTTTCCACGATATTTCCTCTCAAACATTTTCTGAGATATTTTCTCTATGTTAGCGATATTACTATGTGTTCGTGCTGCCATCTAGCGGTTCTGCTCGATAAGCGGCGCTCGATCGTCACTGCAAACCAATATGACGGCGCCCTTACCTGTCAAAGACACTGAAAAATGCTCAACTTTAAGCGAGCATAAATCCTGAACCATTGATCCTACGCGATCGATACTTCGACCTGCGTGGTCCCCGGGAACAAATCTACTGGATTACATCCCAAATGCATAATAATTTATAGGAGAAATCCGCAAATTTTGAGTCCGGTAAAGTAAAGTTTACCCGGTGCATCTCTTCTAATGGTGCATCTCTCCCGAAATTACCCTACGTGATTGTACATAGACCAGTCATTTGATGTTTCGTTCGGTCTTGATGTCTTGTAAATTTTACCTAGCGTGTGGATGCCAAAATATTTACACCGATTTCGAACAATAGCTACTAAGCACACGTGTCAGCGACTGGCTGAGGCTACACACGCATTTACCACCGCCGTTTTCCCCTTGTCAATACTGCTTTACTCGAGAATAGGATGCTCCCGTAGCTCTTGCCACCACTCGAGAACACTCTGGGAATGGTAAGAAGACAGTGTGGCCAGTGTAAAGTTACCTAGGTTTCGTCGAATTCCGTTCACAGAGATCTAATTACGTCGACGATATGTCGCTGCCTGGAATTGCGTTCCTTCGGTAAAATAAGTAAATCAGTTTTCTAAAAATCGTGTATTCCGTTAGTATAATCCTTGTGGAATCCCCTATGCGATGTTTGATTTTGAAATTCGTCAAGCTGTCGGATTTCTAGTGCTTCAAGAGTGCAATCGTATTGGTCCGGTCGGATTTTCACGAAATGAAGCTTTCGAAATCGGATGCAAAAATATCTAGAAGGCCACTGTACCAATCCGTACGAAATTGTTGCAATAACATTCTTCAGATTATTATCTAGTCCTCGACCAAGCGGATTTTTCATTTCTAACTTTTTCCTTGTTGTTGCTGACGAAGAAAGCTGAAAGTTGAATAAAAGATTGTATATTTGAGGTCGAATGTAGCTTTCGTAAAACTTGATTTCTTCAATATCGACTTCCACCAGCGCATACGTCTAGTTTAATGTATAATCTAGAATATGTGTATAATATAAAATTTAAGAAAACATTGATGTGCGTCATCGGCAAATTGTTCATCCCCTCGAATCTAATCATCTTATTCTGCTCTCGGAAGAGTCACTATCGCCAGTAATAACCGGGAAATTTAAAATATTCATGCAAATCGATACCTTATATCTTGAAAGCTCTCGCTGACATAATGAATTAAGGTGATGCTCGCGCAGTCGCAACGGTGGGTCACTTTTATGGATAGTTTCATTAATTTTAGTCCCGCATTCGCTCGGAGAGCATCATTCCTCGGAAATAACGGGCGCTTCCCCGTCAATCTTCCTCCTTTCGCGCAACTATGACGTAGAAGATATCGTGCTCGTAAACTCACCGGAAAATACTTTCGTTCCCTCTGTAATGACAAAGTTATAGGGCCTATTTGCAAAATTATAGGCACCCAGTGGCGTAACCCTCGCGCCGTTGTACGCGAATATCTTCGCCGTCGCTCCAGCTGGCCCATTCCACCCCGGAAATTTAATGTCCCCGGGAAGAACTTTCGAAAAGTAGTTTTTGATTACGTCGTCTCGATATCAGGGCTCGCGCCGACGATAATCCACCAGCGATCTCGGAATGAACCTCGTTACGTTGACGTTAATCCCGCGCACCAGCTACAGCCAGCACCAAAATCGAACCAGTGAAACACCGCTCTGTCTTTGAAAATTATTATTCACTGTGGCCCCCTTTTACATTTAAACACTTTCAAAAACAACACTTTTTTCATTCTTAGCGCTCGAATGGTGGCTCTAAGGCTCCACTAAAAATTGCTGTACCATTATTCAAAATATTGTTTAGATTATTAAATGTGTCGGTATCTAATCGATAGACTGCGGATCTTTAAGCAAAATAATAAATGTTTGCATCGATTGCAAGATGCAGGAGCCAAGTGAAAATGTCTTTCTTCTTTTAATTATCGTATTAAGGTGAAACTAATTCACTGTCCACTTCATTTGTCCACTGTTTTAAATTGTACGTACACCCTTTTTGTCATAAATGCATAAAATCCGCAGTCTACTAATCAATTACAAAACATTTAGGTATTGTATGAGCAGAGTTGTGCAGAATTACAATTGAATTACTCCAGGAATTATAATTGCAAAGTAATTGAATTACATTGTAACTCAGTCATATTGTAGTTCATAACTCAGATCTTCATTCAATTCAATTACAATGTAATTCGTAATTTCAATTGGAGAACAATTATAGATTACTTTGTAATTAAATTACGCCGCATAGACAGCAAACAAGTATATGAAAGAAAAACAAAAATAAATCGCACTTCTTCAAAGTTCAGGGCTAGAATTTGGAGAGCTGTATTTTAATTATATTGTATTGCAGTTACACATCTGATTGAAATAATTGGTAATTAAATTAATTGAAAGGTTTTAATTATGTAATTCAGTTACGACATAGTTGAATTACCATATAATTGAAATACAATGTAATTCAATTACGTAATTCAATTACATCGTAACAACTCTGTGTATGAGATATTATACTCAGAGTAGAGCGAATTCAAATACATTGTAATTGAATTACGGAATTGAATTATACTGTATTTCAATTATATAGAAATTCAACTACGTCGTAACTAAATTACATAATTCAAACCTTTCAATTAAATCAATTACTGATTACTTTTATCAGATGTGTAACTGAAATAGAATATAATTAAAATACAGCTCTCCAAATTGAGAAATGTTTTTCTTTCATATACTTGTTTGCTGTCTATGCGGCGTATTTTCTATTCCTTGTCCTCGTAATTCGTAATTAATGTAATATAATTACAAAGTATTTTATAATTGTATTCCAATTGCAATTACGAATTACATTGTAATTTAATTGAATGAAGATCTGAATTATAAATTACGATATGACTGAGTTTCAATGTAATTATAATTCCTGGAGTAATTCAATTGTAATTCGGCACAACTCTGATTATACTAATATCATAGAGATTGGAAATATTGTGGATCGGAAGAAATGTTTAATTTTCGAGTTAAAATAGCTCCTAGTGCAAACAGTTAATACTGTATCGTACGACTTTGATTTTTTACAAATAGTGCGTACACGTCTGAAGTATGAAGTACGTCGTAAAAGTAGTAAGACTAGTTCGATGAGAATGTTTCTGTGTCATTTGATGGAGAATCCACGTTATCCCTTTCAAAATGGCACCCTTGCGAAGCTATACACCGCTGGAGGCGGTGCTCCCTCTCCTGGAAACAATGCTGGAATTCTTCTATTGTAACTGTTTTCAGTTGGTCGGTTACAACCTTTCCAATGCTGTCCGCAGTGCCCAAAAGATGTCCTTTAAGACGATCTTTTATTTTTTGGAAAAGAGGAATGTCGCGTATACTCAAATCCGGGGAGTACGAATATTGTGGAATCATAAGAATACCTTTTCTGGGTAAAAACTCGTTGATCAAAACGATCCATAGGCCATTCAAAATATCGTATACTACTTAACACTAAACCTACCAACACAGGTCAAAATGACCGGTTCCATTTCATAAGAAAGGATTGTATACAGAGGGTGTACAAAGTGTTCGTACACCTTTTAAAATAGAATAACTTTTTTATAATTGCACCAAACAACCTGATCTTTTTATAATTAATTAGAAATCTAATTCTCTCTTTCATCCGCTGTGTAGCAATAGATAATTAATAAAATTTTAATCGGCACACTCAAGAGCAATAAACCGAAGAAGTACCTTGATCCGTAATACATACAGCGAACCATGAAAGTATTTGAACCCACTTTAAAACAGTATAACTTTTTCATAATTGTACCAAACGACCTGATGTTTTGTAAGCAATTGGAAGCATTGGTTTACGAAATGATATGCAAAAAAGATTATCCATAAATTACAATTTACAAGGTTAAATGCAAAAATAGAAAATGCATTTTTTAAATCTTTTTTATTAGGGCCCTTAAAGAAAATTTAAAATGTATGTTTTGTAGATCTATAGTAGTTACACGCACGCTAATAATTTCATCGAAATCGATTAACATTCACACGAGCTCCAAGCGGTGAAAAATGGTGAAAATCGTAGTTTTACACGAATTTTGATCAGTTTCTGCTCAAAATCCACAGATTCTTACATCTCTCGATGCGTGTTGTTTTTTCCTGTGTCACCCGATTCCGATGAAATTTTCAGTATGTGTATAACTAACATAGATGTACAAAACATATATTTTAAATTTTCATTAAGGGCCCAAATAAAAAAGTTTATTAAAATGCTTATTTTATTCTTGCATTTAACCTTGTAAATTATAATTTATGGAAAATCTTTTTTGCATATCATTTCGTAAACCAATGCTTCTAATTGATGATAAAAAAATCAGGTCGTTTGTTGCAATTATAAAAAAGTTATTCTATTTTAAAAGGTGTACGAACACTTTGTACACCCACTGTAGATATCTTCAGTAGTGCACGTAGTACAGTAGGATCGTACAAAGTCTAAATAAAATCAATCTTGTCACTTTTATAAGGGATCATGTGCCAGTTCCTTTTAAGGCTCGGTAGCTTTAGTGTTAAAAGCTAGTTTCTATTGATACCACCTGCCGGTATCTGTGACATTTTCTTTAAGCTCAACTTCACAAATTAATCACATAACACTGATCGGAACGTGACCATTCCAGTTTCGATCATCACTATAATACGCTGGCATGAAACTGGCTGGCAAATCGCTAGCGATAGCTGTATCGAATTGGAATTAATACTAATGGTAGAGATGTATAATGACGTCTGAATATTGTCAGGAATTAGATATATCGGTGGGACAATGTTTACCAATTTAACGAAAAAACTGTTTTATCTTTAATCATAGTTTTATGATACTTTAAGTGACATATTCGTGACATTCCTCTGATTAAGAAGAGTACACACACGATACCATTACGATTATATTCACATACTTGTGTAATCCACAATTCAATAGAACCTCGTTTATCCGAACCGACGACGTCCGTATTCTCCATTCAAACAATCAATTAAAAGAAATTAGGAATACATATGTATTATATTGGACTTAATACAATCGATACATGAAGATATTTCTATTTGGCAAATTTTTCAACAAAACTGTTTTGTTGGTAATTATTTCTTCGTGGAACTGTCGTCAACAAATTAATGCTATTTTTTTATTAACCCTTTCGTCATGAGCGTCGATTATAATCGGCATTCGCGGAACGACCTGTGTGTACGAGCGCAGACAATAATCGACATCCATGTGACGACCTCTCAGTTTTTCCCATATTCTACAATATTTCAGATTTAATGTAAAAAAAAATCATCGATCCATCTCATTTCTATCAAACGTTCTTCGATTTTGATACAGAATTCATCGGTTTCTCCCACAGTGTGCCCTCGCGCAATATACGTACGAGGTCCGTTCAGAAAATGACCGAACATTTTGAATTACGCGCCAATGGAGATATACAGGGTGAAGCACCAACTATTGCCACCTCCAATAACTCCGAAAGTATGGTAGTAGTAGAAGAGTTTTCGAAATAAAACTTGCATCGGACAATGGGGGCCGTATTGTAGAGATAATCTTCTGTTGCTAGATGGATTCGTTTCAAAGATGTGAAAGGCACCTTTGTTTTTTTAAATAGAATGCTATATTTTGCTACCTGTTTTCTGATAGTGGCCATTCAGACGAATCCAACGAGGTGCAACATGAAGGTCTTTGATGGTCAGCGAAGGTCATTTATGACAAAAAAGGCGAAATAAATTCGCATTTACAGAAGGTGTTCAAAGTGATTCCTATTGGTATCAATGCAACGGTGCAATCTTCTTATCACGGATCGAGTAGTATTTCCTGTCACTTCGGCACTTATCGAATCACATACTGTAACAGTTTATTGTACAAACGCATTGAATTAAATCTGTAGCTCTCACTGAATTTTGCTGGCATTCTCCGTAATTGAGAAGCATATCGATTTGTTCTTCGAAAAAATACATCGTTTGCAATCGCTTGATTCGATGATACTAATCTTACCATAATTATTAGTGATGTCCGATATCGTCCAGAAGTGTTTATTTGACATTGCCAGGTGTAGTTGATACGTTGAACGTTCTCACTTTACACGCCGTACGATTAAATACATTTGTACAATAAATTATTACAGTATGTGATTCGATTAGTGCCGAAGCGATAGGAAATACTACTCGATCCGTGATAAGAAGATTGCGGCATTGCATTGATACAAATAGAAATCACTTTGAACATCTTCTGTACATGCAAGTTTTTCTCGCCTTTTTTTATCATAAATGACCTTTGCTGACCTTCAAAGACCTTCGTGTTGCACCTCGTTGGATACGTCTCAATAGCCACTATTAGAAAACAGGTAACAAAACGTTGCATTCTGTTTAAAAGAACAAAGGTGACCTTTACATCTCTGAAGCGACTCCACCTAGCAACAAAAGATTAACGCCACAATACGGTCTCTGTTGTCTGATGCAACTTTTATTTCGAAAACTTTTATAGCACTATCATACTGTCGGAGTTAATGGAGGTGGCAATAGTTAGTGCCTCAGCCTGTACAGTGATATGCGGTTGACAGATTTGCGTTGCGCATAACCTCCTCTGTAACCACGTGTTCTTGGATTGTTGATACAGTAAAGTCGATATTACTGTCCAACAGCCGTATTTATGGTGGACAGTAAGGTTGGGTGTATGATCGTGTTTTTGTTACTTCAAAGGAGAGAGTCCGAACATATTGAAGGACAATGGAATTCAAAGGAGAAGCCGATCTTTTATCTAGCGTTTTTGACTACTGAAAAACCCTGTTTTTGTATTATCAAAAAATGAGAACGCCAATCTCGCACCCTTGCAATCCCGGAAACGAGTCTACCATCTTAAGTAGAGTCCAAACACGATACGGTTTGCATCAAATTATGATTCACAAATCTGCCAATATAACAAAAACCGCTGCAACTATCCTGTGGAAACTTTGCAGGCTTATTCGGCGATACTTGGAAAGTATGCAGTAATTGGTTGAACTAAAAATATCCATTCGGTTCGAAGTTACAGCGTGAATTGTCGCCCACGCGACATTGTTGAACGAATAAAATATTCCCGGACAATTTCTCGACTTATTAAATGAAACTGGGCAGAACGATATTTACGCATCCATACGGCGAAATAAATGCAGTTTGTCGCAAAGTTCGGTCGTTAAAAATAAAAACAAAAGTCGCCGTCGGCTTCGGGGACGTCGGTGGCTAATTATGGACCTGAAACTTTTCTGTTGCGAACAAGCTGTTGACGCGACTCGTAAACATGTTAATTGAATATAAATATGTCGAAGCAAAAAATATACAAGAAGAGTAGAACGGTGATATCGATATAACCGAATACTTAATAATACGTCAGCGGCTGGGTACATCCGCGGACGAGTGTTGGCAAATAACTGTGTCAGAAATGTACGTTGGGTTTTTCCAGAGGCACAGATGGGCCCTCAAGTTTTAACACATTTATTTTTAGAAGAGGCCTTTCCCTTTTTTGCGCCGTCCCAAATGACTTCGGGAAAAAGAGCATAAAATAATACCGAGGGTCCTTAAGGACTGCGTCTCCTAGACAGACGACACTCGCGTGTGACTGCACACAGTCACCACAGTACACTCACACACCGCTAGACCACGTATACGTACGCAAAGATTGCAAGGGTCCGGGGATTCCACTCCTGATATCTTAATAATGCAAAATTATTATTCACTGTGGCCCCAGATAAAAGATCAATCTAGGGGGCTATTTGCCTCAAAAGTCTTACTTTTACGTTTACGACGCGTAATTCTCATTATTCTGCAGCATGTCGCGGAGCCGCGAGTAGCAATGGAGAGGCGACGGTGCTGCCGCCTATCGTGGCTGTCGATATGCTACCGAATAATGAGAATTACGCGTCGTAAACGTAAAAGTAAGACTTTTGAGGCAAATAGCCCCCTAGATTGATCTTTTATCTACCGATTTTGACTAATAAGAAACCCCGTCTTTGCATTATTGAGAAATCAGAAGTGGAATCCCGGACCCTTGCAATCCTCGCGTACGCATACGTGGTCTAGCGGTGTGTGAGTGTACTGTGGTGATTGTGTGCAGTCACGCGCGAGTGTCGTCTGCCTAGGAGACGCAGTCCTTAACCCAGGTACGCGAGGGCCCTGAACGGACGGAGTGGGTCCTAGTACATGTGCGGACCATCCGCGGAATTGGCACTACCCTTGGCCTGTGCCAGGTCAAGGGACCATAAATTGAGATGCCCACTTAGGGTAGTATGAACGTACTGCTCCGGGGTGTCAAATTTTGGAATTTCCCTAAAAGGACTTGAAGGAGTGACCCTCTCCTCCACGGATCAGGAAGACACTCCTCCCTCAAGTCAACTAGCGAATAAGGTTGTTTTTTCCCCCGTTAGCGGATACCTTCGCCCAGTTGATTTTCGCTATAAATAGAACTGACCCCGGAGCAGAGGAGAGGATTTCAAGGATTCAAGTTTTGAGATTGGACAGATTCGGACTCAGAGTTTAGACTTTGCGGAGGGTCGAGAATTGAGTGCGCCGGTATACTCGACACGCGACTATTATACAGGGTGAATTCGATAAAGCAGGACACCTAAAAATCTCCGTTACTTTTCGTTGTACAAAAAAACTTCGTAGAACAAAGTTACACTGTTCGAAGGGCCACATATAACGGTGCAAGGGAAAAAAAATTTCAAGGTCATTTTTATGAGATTTCAAGGTTATCGATGT
>CM052204.1:14318038-14339726 GCA_028455805.1 Lasioglossum figueresi
TTGTGTGGATGGTTAGAATGTCGCGAACGAACCTGATACGATTGTCAGGGAACTGCTAGGATGCGGACGAACCTGATGCGATTGTCAGGGAGCCGCTAGAATAGTATAGTTTTCGTGGACGAACCCAATGCGAGATTGGGTTACCACAAGGATAGTATAGTTTTGGTGGACGAACCCAATGCGAAATTGGGGAGCCACTAGGTTGGATAAATCTCTGTGTGGATGGTTAGAATGTCGCGAACGAACCTGATGCGATTGTCAGGGAGCTGCTGGGATGCGGACGAACCTGATGCGATTGTTAGGGAGCTGCTGGGATAGTATAGTTTTTGTGGACGAACCCAATGCGAGATTGGAGAGCCACTAGGATAGTATAGTTTTGGTGGACAAACCTAATGCGAGATTGGAGAGCCACTAGGATAGTATAGTTTTGGTGGACAAACCTAATGCGAGATTGGAGAGCCACTAGGATAGTATAGTTTTTGTGGACGAACCTAATGCGAGATTGGAGAGCCACTAGGTTGGATAGTTAGTGGGCCTCGTAACAAGTATAATCTAATTGATACAATCCGAGCGGTAAGATTGTATCGTGCGGGGACGTTCAGTTACTCGATTAGGATTGTGGAACGATAATTATGGGTTTAGTAATCTTTACGACATATTCAATAAACACAGATTTATTCTTATTATAAGAACGTGTTAGATTTGTGTAAATGTCGCGATTGAATGAAGATGAGTTGAAAGAAAGGTATTGTTACCTAAACTAAGATGCTCGGTTTTGACGCACTGGCAATGCGGGGGTCTCGTAGCGACTTTAGAAATGCCTAATAGATTTTATACCGGACTCGCGGAATCTATACGGTTAACGTTGATACGAAGGGGAACTTTAGCCCGATCTCACTGGTAATTGACTCTACAAGTTACAGCACGACGCGACACTATTCGCGACTACGAAAGTACTAGCCCCCGAGAACAGAAATGCAAGGGCTTATATACCCTTGCGATGACGGGTGGCATTTGTCAGAACTCTTGAAATTGACGGATGGTACTTGTCAGTACCCCTGGGTCATATTCGAATTTTTTCAACGTCCAGTTGGTCGTGCGTATGTTTTGATTTTAAACTAAACAGATATGTGAATTTATCTAGAGTGGTTCTGTGCGTTTATCTAGGACGGTTCCTGCCACAGATGATCTTGAAGATCTGTTCGTCATCCGTAACAGAATAAATATATTTACTGTTCTGCACTTGATCTGTTCAGTTCTCTTACGAATGCATAACTTTTTATAGTTATCGTATGTTATATCTAGAGGGCCAAAATGGCTCACCAAGTTGGGGATGAATAATTTCGTGAAATACATTGACGATACAGACCGAGAGAAATGATAAATAATTCCGTTATCCGAACGCTTTTATCTCCCTATCAGTCACTCGCTCGGATTATTTTCCAGTTTAAAAAATCCGGTAGTAAGATATCCGGTTTCGATCGATAGCGGAGCCGCGATTTGCGAGAATTTAAAATTAAAATCGCCCCGAAGCTAATAACTCAAGGACCATCGTAGGAACTTTATAGATTTTTTTTTCTTCCTGGGAATGAAAGATCGTGCGCGCGCGGAGGTGGGGCACAAAAAAAATGAGAAAACAGAAACGGCGTTTTCCGGTATTCTAGTATCGCGACGAACGCTCGATATTGCCTTATGAAAACCTCCCTTTATTTTCGATTCTTTCAAAGACAATTTTTTCAATAGCGCCGGACCACTCTGCGCGGCAGTTTCTTTTGTTTACTTTCGCTTCTTTGTCACCTCCGTCGCCGCAGAAAAATTGTTTGGCCCGATCCGGCCCGGCACAGCGCGGGACGAGCATTGTGATTGACGTCGAACATGTGACATATTCCACGAATTGACAGGTGCTGGGAAAAAAGTGATTACGCGCGGACCTTCTTTCCAAGATTTCGCGCTTTTTTACCCGAAATAAACACTGTTACGCTCCAATTAATTGCTTGACCGATTAATTAGAGCTGCTTACCGATCTTCAACACTGCAGTGCGTAGCTGTAACGCCACTTATGTATATTTTTAAGATTTTTTAGCTTTCGATATAGTCGATATATTGGGTTGGGGAAAAAGTTTCTTCGTATCCTCCTGATAGATGGTGTTACCATGTCATAACTCTGTTAATATTAATCGGAACTGGCATTACTCGAGTGCGTCTGAAAGGTGATATATCATAGATTAATTACAAATAAGAAATTGTGATATTTGTTTATTCAGTCAACAGTTATCACGTCTTGAAAATGAGTGAAAATAAAGAAGAAATTCGATACATTTTTAAATTTTATATACATAAAAGGAAAGAATACGACTCAAGCTGCTAAAAAAATTTGTGATGTTTATGGACGTGATACAGTATCGGCACGTGTGGCACAAAGTTGGTTCAAGCGTTTTCAATCTTGAAATTTTGATGTCACAGATACACCTCGTTCTGATCGACCACTCACTGAAAAGTCGATGAAATCATGCAAACAGTTGAGCAAGACCGGTACATTAGCAGTCGTGATATCGATCAGTAACTAAACATCGACCACAAAACAGTTTTAAACCATTTAAAGAAGGCTGGATACAAAAAACAGCTCGATGTTTGGGTGCCTCGTGAGTTAACATTGAAAAATTTAATGAATCGAATTTCAATACGCGAGTCGTTGCTAACACGAAACAAAATCGAATCTTTTTTGAAACGGCTGATTACAGGCGATGAAAAATAGATCAGACACCACACATCTTTGGCGACCCGTCAAAAATTAAGACAGCTCGGCTGGAAAATTTTGATGCAACCACCGTATAGTCCTGATATTGCACCATCAGACTACCATTCGTTTCGGTCTCTACAGAACTCTCTTAATGGCGTGAAGTGGACTTCAAAAAAGGCCTATGAAAATCACGGATCGCAGTTTTTCGCCCAGAAATCACAGAAGTTCTACAGTGACTGGATTATGGTTTTACCTCAAAAATGACAAAAGGTGGTCGATCGAAACGGCTCATACTTGATTTAATAAACTTCATTTAAAATATGGAAAAAGCTTGATTCATTTCTGCATTAAAATACAACGAAACTTTGTCCCCAACCCAATATTTTCGAAAATTGAGAGGAACCTTATACTAAATAATAAAAGACATTCACATTAGAAATTAGGCCGCGACTGCCTGCATGTAAAGGGTGTAGAAAAAGTAATGGTCATCCGTTCCAAAATGAAGGATAACTTGAATACATTTCTGCTATTGTTAGATGATTGCATAAGTTCGTGCCCGATTTGAAAATAAAATTCAATGGTTAAATTTTAAAGAGTACAACTTTATTAATCAATTATACATATAATGACCATTATTTTCTACAATTAGATAAGTATGATGTCTATTGTACAATTTTTTTACACTCTGCCATGCAATACAGTTTGCGGCGTCTATGAAAATTGGGCATAAACTTATATTGCATAAGTTTCTTCATGATTCCCATCTGATATTTCAAAGAATATTTTGTACAAGAGCGAGTTGGCTTTGAATCGTGTACGAGGATGGCGCGTGTCTATGATCTTTCTGATTTTTCTATCCTATTAACCGTTGGTACAAAGTTGCTGAGTATTTTTGACATTCCATAAAATAATACTAACAAAATCTTTCCTCATACGCTCCTCGGAAATAGTTACACAAAAGATCCTCGGGTGATATTTCACCCATTTTCGCTCTACACTTCAATTAATGTTATATATCACAATGTGTTTCATTAAAAGTTAATTAAATTCGTGAATTTCTTTATTATATCTTGCAATTACTACATATATAAATAGCATTTTTATGCTCGTCACATACATTTTTCTTACAAATTTCGCAAGCCGCATACACCTTCCAATCTTTTCCTACACATAATTGGCATCGACAATTACGATATAATTTTTCTTTTTTTTTCACATGTGGTAAATTTGATGGACCACCAATGACTTGTAACGTATTTATTACATCGAGTGATGCTTCACCTCGGGGTAGTACAGTTCTTCTCTGTATTTCTTATTTATTATTATTATTACGTTTATTATTATGCTAATTGTTTTTTTATGACGTTACTATCATAAAGGATATGTCATCGACTTGTGTTTTACATATAATATGATATTTTAAACAAATACACCATGTTATAACACAGTTAGAAAGAAATCAAACAGAATACAGTATTTGGAACCAGAAAATGGGTTAATTTTCACCCGAGGAGCGTATGAGGGTTAATGTTAGAATAAAGTCGCGTTATTTTGCAAACGGCTGTGTTCTGCACGGAGAAATATCGTATAGGAACACTATTTTTTTATCACTAAGTCTACAGCTCCGACGCGACCGCACCGAAAGTACAAAGGAAGCCGAACGTAGAAAAGGACAGCATGTAAACACGGATCGCGCTGTCCTTCCTTGCGCCCAAAACTATCATCGTCAATTAAACCACTAAATACAGTTGAAATTGTATCGTGTTTAGTGTCATTTTAATCAGAAAAATACCAGAAATATGTTGGCGAAAGTCCCATAAAAAAAGTCAAGAAAAATAAAGAAGTTTTGTAATTGTGCTTACAAAGCAGGCACTTGACAAATTCTGGGTAGGCGTTCGCAGAGAATTAACGCGACTTTACTGTACTTAGAAACGTTTTAACAAATTAGTTATAACTGATTACAAATGTAAACAGTTTCGTTCGATACTAAGATTTTCGAGAACGTTCTCATGGAGCAGCAGGCTACGACCCAACATTTCCGCCATGGTGAAAATGAAGAAATTGGATTCCGGAACAGCCGGGAATACTAATAAATAACCGTGGGTGCTTATACGAGTGTCCATCACGGTGGAATAAACGGCTTGATTATCCGCGTTGCGGAAATATTCCGGATTCTTGGACCGGTTCGGGTAAAGGAGCATACCAAAAATATTTGGCGTTCCTAATAAGTCGGTGGAGCTGTAATCTGTGCGAGACAGACGATATTGGACCCGTCTCGTGGTCTATTTCACCGTGTTCTCCGGGGAGGTCGGGAAAAATGTAGGAATATTTCGTGGAAAACGCGATGAACGCGGAGTTCCACTTCAATTGTGCCGGCAGTCCGAACTAATAAACGAACGACTCTTTCATTGCTACCTACCGGACTGCCCTCCGTGTCAACAAAGTTCGCTCTCACTCCTCACTTTTTCTCCCTCTCTTTCTCTCTCTCTCTCTCTCTCTCTCTCTCTCTCTCTCTCTCTCTCACTCTCTACGCTCGTCGACAATTTAGCGCACCGCAAATGTAGATCCGACGGATGTAATATTTTTTCACAGTGATTGCGACCCGGTAAACATAATCCATGACGAGAGAAATTAATTTATTTTAACGCAGCTTTTTCTTCGAACCGCGATATGCAGTTGCTAACTTCTGCAGATCTCGATGGGCACCATATTTTCCAAGTGGAAAAATTTGTTTCGCTTTACGAAGCGTGTAGCAATTTGCCATGAATGTTTAAAGATATTTATGGTGCGTGGGTTTTCAAACGAAAATTCGGAAAGTCACATAAGTTGTGATATTTATAATTGGAGCTTGTCGTATCGGCTCGCTTGCTTTTGTTTATTATTCAGCAGAACGATTTTACGAATGGGGTAAAAATGTTTTCTACCATGTAGAATGTCGTGTTGTCGGATGTCCAAAAAGTTTCGAAAAATTACGGCCTACGGCTCCGCTGGAAAACATTTTGAAAATTTCACGGTTTGCTATCCTCGAAAGTGAATCCTGCTGCACCGACTCGAGGCGTGTTGGTTCAGTTTCCATTGTAGCGATTTTGTGAACGTTAAAAACATGTTTTCTGTACTGTAATACCTATAGCAAGATACAGAAAAAGTTTTCGAAAATTACGCCGTATGGTTTCCCCCTAAATAAATCTTAAAGTTGCATCGGTCGTTTCTCGTAATGAGAAGACTCGGAATTTAGGTTGAATGAACACAGTCCCGACTGTCGGGGCTTTTTGCAAAAATTATCGTGCGTTTTGGCAACACTGTAGCGCGGTTTATCAAAGGGACGGATGGAACGCCGATACTGTTGCGTATCGCACAGTGATTCATTGTTAAAGTGCACCTTGTTCCGGATCAATGCACGCGGACCGGAAATTTTAATTGGTCTGCTTACTGTCGGTCTGACTTTTCGGCGGACAAATGTCGAATAACCTTCAACATGTGTCGACAGGCTTCTACATACACTGTGAGGTATAATTGTAGCACCATTAAAATTTTCAAGAGTTTTCAACATGCACAACTTTTTTAATATTATACTATACGATTTGAACTTTCTTTGGAAGCTAGAGCAATTAATTTACTACAGGATGTGAACATTTTTTTCAGAAATAGCAATTCATCGGAATTGTAGAAAAAATACTAAAAGTTGCATTTTACAACTTTTATATGTGGGCCTACATTTAAAATTTAAAAAGTACGTTTTGTAGGTCTGTGTCAATTATATACACTGTGAATGTTCCATCGAAATCGGTTGATTCGGGCAAAACGTCAGGCCTTGAAAGATAGAATTCTTAGATTTATTGCAGTTAGAATCTGCAATTTTTACCATCTTTAAACGTTTGTAGCTCATTGCAACGTCGACCGATTTTGACGAAATTTTCAGAAGATGTTTAATTGACACTGATCTGCAAAACGTAATTTTTAATTTTTCAATATAGACCCACATAAAAAAGTTGTAAAATGCAACATTTAGTATTTTTTCTACAATTCCGATCAATCGCAATTTTTGAAAAATTTCTTTTCACATCTTGTAGTAAAACTAATTGCTCTAGCTTCCCAAAAATGTTCAAATCGTATAGTACAATATTAAAAAAGTTATCGTCTCTTTTAGAACGCCCGAATATTAATTCGAGTAACTGTATGTATATTTCGAAATGGCTTTACGTGAAAAGAGTTAAGAAGAACTGGTGTAGTGAAATGAATATATTATTTATCTGACTGGTACGCACTATCATTCTGCAAACCTAAATAAAATTATCACACGGTATGATCTTGTAACTTTCTTCGCAACCTCAAAAGTTCAAAAATAACTGAGGAAAAGTTCTGAAAAGGGAAATCATGTAACCTGTAACATCGTTATTTTTTGCAAACGTAACTGAATCTACCAGAAAGTACGATTTCGTGGCTCTCATTTACAACCTCAAAAGTTCAAAAATTGGAAAATCTCCGAAAAATCAATTTCATGTCCTTATATCATATTTCCTGGTACAACATCGCAATTTCCGGCAAACCTAAACGATTCTGTCATAAAGTACGACATTTAGTTCTCATATGCGCCTCCAAAAGTTGAAAAATTTTCGCGGAAAAGCGATGGAAAATTAATTTGAATCTGCCTCGTATCCTTACATCACGTTAAATCATTTTATAAATTCATTTTCGTCAAATCAGAATTTATTATAAATTGACCTATAGAGTTTTATGGAATAGAATATTTAACAATAAAATATGTATATTCCGAATGAAATATTAAACAATTAATTTACAGCAAGTTCATGCCCTTAGTTTCAGGATACTGTCGATAACCTATCCTCAATTTTCGTCGTAATATTTCTGCTCTTGCAAAGTTGAAAAAGAGGTTATGATAACATGCGCGGTTCTCGTGATTTTATTTGTACCCTAAAACGATAAAAACTACTTATAAAAAGTGACTAAAACATCAATTTCGCGTATATTCATACGCTTCACCAATATTTTTCATAGCTACCAGTCGATTTTTCACGATTTTTAAATGAAAACAATTTATTAAAAATTAAAGATGCTAACGGTAAACTATTAACAAATATGGACATAGTCCCATAACTTTAAATCAGATTCTTTCAGACTTCAGATGTCGGTACGAATAATCGAGGTGTTACTAAATCGTGGATTGAACGAGTAAATACGGTCCAACCGTATCGTGTTTGGTATCATTTTAATAGGAAAAATACCCCGGACGTGTTCATAAAACTTCAATACAGAAAACCAGAATGTTTCCACTAATTTTTTCATAAAGTAACGTCTGCGTACGATGCATCCAACACGTAGCGCCAAAAATTTTCGCATTTAACGAGCCATGATGCTATTAAAAATGCAAGGAAAATACCGAAAAAATTCCTCTCGGTCATTCCCATTAATCGTCTGATTTCCCGTGGATCTCGAAAGCCCCATAAAAAATCCGGCACGCATTTCCGCACGAGCAACCGCGGCGAATGCGACCGCGCGCTCCACGATTCCAGGTTCACTTTACACGAAATTCGCGATACGAATCGGCTTTACGATCAGGCTGAATGAAAACCGTTTTGGCCGGCCACTTTCGACCTGAATGCTGAAAGTAAAAGTAGCCGGACAATGCCGAAAATTCCAGCTTTCACCGCCATTTATTTTGAAAATACTATACTCGAAATTTTACGAAGCTCACTCTCGGGGAATCCCGCGCTCGAGGAGACAAACGAACATCGAAAACTCGATGAACGATGGGGACAGGGATCCGATTAATCGTTGATCTGGTTTTTTCTCACGCATATTTTCTCGCGCTTCTCCCTTTCACCACTTTCTTGCTTTGCGGCTGTCGCAGATTTTTTCACCGCGGCGCTATTTTTACTTTTTTTCCCGTTCGCGGAACTCTAGAATTTTCTTTCAACGAAGATTAAAGATTCCTGACCTAAATCTCTCGGCAAAGGATTATACGGAAGGTATTACCGTCATCGTTAACTCTTCTTTTTTTCCTCTTCCTCTCTCTCTGTCTCTCTCTCTCTCTCTCTCTCTCTCTCTCCTTTTCGCCATCTCCTATCACCCTGTTCCATCTTCCTTTCCCGGATCCATTCGCACTTCTGTCATATCTGCCCACTCGCGGGTTGTTCGGTTCTCAGATTTCGCGTTTCTGTGTCGAGTGGCCCTCCGTCTATTCTCACACGCCGTCTCGCTAAATATTTCCATGCGTGATTAACCGAAGTAACGAGCCGTTAATGTTTTCCCTTGCTCGGCTCATCGCCGCCGGTAACGACTCCTTTAATCACTGTAGCTGGAGCATTCTTTTAGATGCTGCCCGAACTTTTTTCGGCCTGTTCGTTTATGTGGGATTATCTCGGATTCGCGAGGCAGGCTTCTGATGCTTGAGGGCGAGAACGAAAGCCGAGATAGTGGGCTTTATTATGGATTTGTTTATGTTTGTGCACATAGTGCGTTGACAACGGACAAATAAAATAATTGGCTGCTCTTTACCTTACCGGACTCAACATTTCTGCCTTTCTCCTATAAACTATGTTATATTTTGTATGTAATCCAGTAGATTTGTACCCGGGGACCCTGCAGATCGAAGTTTCAATCCTGCAGGATGAATAGTTCAGGAGTTATGCTTGCTTAAGGGGGAACGCTACCCTTGCTTTTCAGAGTATTGATCAGTGGTACCAACCTCTGTGCAGAAAAAAGTTTTTTGTGTGGTAACACTGATAAACATACATATGTGTCAGCCTAACGCTTCAGTTTTGCTATGATTAAACGTTTTTTTCTTTTGTTTATTAATATCTTTAATGTTATTAATGGATCCGAGTGGATTCAAGCCTTTCATATGTTTGTTGCTACGATTCCATGTTGACAGTCCTGAGTAGGCGCCATCTCGTCTAACTAGCTGAACTAAAATTGGCTCTAGATTTGCTCTGCATCAGAGAGGACCTCTGACTTCGTGAACGTAATATGGGGAAATCTCTGCTATGCGAATGCAATCACGGTCTTAGATTGTTTGTCCTTATTTCAGTGAATTTTGGGCTGGGTGAGGGCTCAATCTAAAGAGGAAGGTTATAACTATAGCGCTGGACCACATTATGCCAGTGAAAAAATCTTTTAGAGACAAAAAAATACATTGAAGTCTGAGAATATTTTTCTGGATTTTTTCTCTACTTCGGACACTTATATTATTAGATATAGACATAATCCCGTTAAAAAATCGGTCGAGCGCTGTAGCTATAACCTTCCTCTTTAGAATGAACCCTCACCCAGCCCAAAATTCGCTGAAATAAGGACAAACTATCTGAGACCGCAAACCCATGTTTCGATCCAAAATCTAGTTAGATTCTAGTTCCTTTCTAGTTATATCACGAGAGTAGCGTTCCCCCCTTAAGGGTGCGCCGGAGCCAGAAAAGGCCAGAGAAAATTCCCTAGGAAGCTCTTGACAAGGATAGAGAGATCCTCGTCTCTCCTATGGGGCTGCGACGGAGAGGCAGATATGTTGCTCGCAGGAGAGACAAAGACAGAGATTACGAAGCAGCTTGTTTTTCCGATGAGCCCACTACAGATGCATTTAGCGAGGAAACAATATATTTTGATGGTCTTTGAGTTGTAATATTCTCTGAATTATTCTACGTTCCCGTACAGAGCCCTTTTTTGGAAAAAGTGTACAGAAAAAAAATTGTTCTATAAAAACGTACGCTATTATTGTTTAAAAAGTTTCAAGATACAAATTGCAAAAAAGGACTCTGTACAGGAACGTGCAATAATTCAGAGAATATTTTAACACAAAGAGCATAAAACAATGTTGCTTCTTCGCTAAATGCAAGTGTAGTGGGCTCATCGAAAAAACAAGCCGTTTTGTATTCTTTGTCTTAACCTCTCCTGCGAGAAACATATCTGCCTCTCTATCTTTGTTTCTTAGTTCACCTTTACGCCGATGGTGGCGTATGTTCGCTCCTGCGAACTCTTAAAGTTGAAGCATTCCCCAGTATTTTTAACGGTAAGGGCGCCGCCATATTGGTTTGTAGTGACGATCGCGCGCAGTTTACGGAGCAGAATTGCTAGATGGCAGCACGGGCACGCGTTATGTAGGCAGTTTGGCGCTGGTGTCGGCATTCCACTAGGCCGCGCCTAGGGATAGCACTGACAAGGAGTTGGCTGTCCTACTCCCAAGGTCGCTCGCATTTGACCGTTACACGAGGCGTACCTCGCCAGTTACTAACAGTCGTTCAGAGACACTAGTCGTACCGTTACATGAGACGTATCTCGTCGAACTCTTCCAGTCGTACTGCGTCACTAGTATATTCTCTGCTGTAGGCTACATTCTTACAGTTAATACAGTTAATGCTGATAATATATCACGGATATTGCGATTGTTGTTTGAATTTTGGAAGACATGGCCACGATGTTGCGTTTTAACTGGTCTGGGTTAGGTTTGGGTTAGGTGTCTGTAAATATTTGCCAACGATATTTCCTCTCAAACATTTTTTGAGATATTTTCTCTATGTTAGCAATATTACCACAGACAAGATATTGGAATAGACCTGACACCTTATGGGACTTGGTGTCCACAGGAATCTGTAGTACCGACACCTTAAAATGCCAGTAATAGCAATAATTTTCTTAAAATTATATACATAATTTGCTATTAAACCGGCTATAAATATTGAGCCCCTAGAAATAATATTAATACATCTTTTTATTTCTATAGAGGTGTTGGCACTGAATGGTAATGGAGTCACTCCGGGGCGTTAGCGCACCAATACCGATGGACACCAAAATACATCGGGTGTCAGGTCTATTCCTATATCTCGTCTGTGATATTACTGTGTATCCGTGCTGTCATCTAGCGGTTCTGCTCGGTAAGCGGCGCGCGATCGTCACTACAAACCAATATGGCGGCGCCCTTACTTGTCAAAAATACTGAAGAATGCTTCAACTTTAAGCAAGCATATCACCTGAACCATTGATCCTACCGGATCGAAACTTCGCTTGAAGCCGCGCCGGGTACAAATCTACTGAATTACATACCAAATACATCATAATTTATATAAGAAAGGCAGAAATTTTGAATCCGGTAAGGTAAAGTTTACCCATAACAGGATTTAATTTATTCAGATTTCATTGGATTTTTATGCTAACATTCATTTATGTAAATTTATATAAATTTTAATTTATATTTGTATTTATTTTAATGAGAAATTGCAATGTGATTAAATGTACAATATTCAGTGCACAAATTAGTAGAAACTAGCACACGTTCCACTGATGAGTTCGGATAGTCGAGGTTCCGCTAAATCGTGAATTAAACAAACAAATATGCATCAAACAATGTCACGTTTTAATCAGAAAACTGTCACGGATATGTTGATAAATGTTACCTACCTAAAATAAAATAATTATGAGAATGGTGTTTGGTTTTGGTGGTTCACCTATGATAACAATGCTATTGAAGTAGCGATGGCGTCCGCCGACGCGGCATCCAATGCAAATGGACGTTGTGTGTCTTTTAAATGATGTAGAATGTAGATGATGTAATTGAGAAATATGCGTGTAAGGGAGAGTTAACAGAACTCGTCACTCGCGTGGAAGATTTATGGGGAAAGTGAGAATAAAGCTTTTTCTCACAGAAATGGATCAGGCTATATTTTCCCGATATATGCTGCTAAATAAACGATGGAAGCTCGTTTGTACCGGGCGCACGGTTACAGTCTCGATTTACAAATTAATAGGACTGGAGCTAACAAGAAAATGTAGTTCCTGAACAAATTCGCCTCTGTGCGGGGTTACGTTGAGCAGTTATTTTCTATTACAACAATTTCGGTGAAAAATGTAAATTGTTTCGAATTACACTACGTTAATTGAATGTGATTTTGACTGGATATTTCGCTGATTAGAGAGTATGAAATTTTTCCTGGTTTAGTCCAATTAAGGTGCACAACTATCTCGACTAGTTGTTAATTTCTGGACATTTTCTGAGAACCTAAAAATTTCTATGGAAATGCATTTGATAATTAATTGAAAGAACATTTATATAATTATAAATCTGTTTTTTCGAAGCTATTTTGAAAATAAATAAATTATTACCATTTTGTACAAAAATAAAATGATCTATTATAAAGAGCTCAAACTTTTACATGTAATATTTTTTAATTGTTCCATGATAAAGACTGGCCTTCTAGTTACAGTTGGTGCCCTTAAAAATTCATTCGCAAAATTAATTCGAAGCAACTCCTACCCTTAAACCATATTTCTCAAAACAATCGATCGATTTTCCACAATCTCCCCTGAATCGATATTTCATAATAAAGTGTGCTTCCTCAGCTTTAATGTATGCCTTAAAAAGTGAAAAAAGTTCTGCGGGGAAGCATTGCAAAATTAATTGAAGGCAACTCCAAAATAAATGGTAAATACTACCCTTTAAATATTTCTGAAAACATTCGATCGATTTTTCCCAATGTTCCAAACGATCCTGTTTTGAATTAATCTATCTAAAAGATCTAAATAAATAAAAAATAAATAAATAAAAATTTATCATTAATATTCTCTCAGATTTAATTTGCGCCCTTGAGAGTAAAGGTACTCCGCGCGGATCGCCAAAGGAATCAATGCGAACCGATATCGACCGGGATTTCCCGACTTTCGCGACCGCACAACCGGGACTCGGCGTGCGAACCCTTTACCCAGCGGCACGTAAAATTACGGTTCCGGGTGCGACGGACTAAAAAGTTGCAAATTGTGCCGCCCGTTGAATCGAAATTTAAAGAGTTCGCCCGGGCCCGAGAGTTTCTTTCTCTTCGCGGGCTTGTTGGCGAAAGTTCCGCGATGTTGGCGAGTACACGTTCTCGCAAGATAGGGGGAGAAGCTCTTCAACGTGGATTTTTCTGGAAGAACAACCGCAATCGTCGAATCGCTCTCCGCGCGTTTTATCAAATGAAGTATCCCCGGGAAAAACGGGGACGTGCGCGCTCGCTGCTAACAGTTAAAATGCATCCGGGTGTGAAACGAGGAATCGTGTAACGGCCAAAGCAAATAAAACTGTCGACATAGCGAGACTTTATTGCCGGCAAGCAATTGCTTCGGAGCTCGTTTAGTCAATTCAGCATTAATCTGCGCGATGTAAATCGAGCCGCCACGCACCGTCGCCGCTGCGCTGTCTGCGTATTCTTTCCTATGAACCCATCCTCCTTTTCCAGGCCACTTTCTCTTCTGAACCCTGAGTCGTTATGCTTTTGGTACGACGACGACGACGATGGTTCACCGTTTTCTCTCGTGAGCGGTACTCTCTTCGCTATACCTACCTAGCTCTACCGTAGTCACTATATCTAGACTCCTTTCCGAACAAGTCACCCATGAATAATGGCGATTTTATCGTGACGGCGGTGCTGCTTCTTCTGTCATCTCTTCAAAATACTTCAATACGTTCCGCGACGACTTAGCTGGTCCCAACCATTTCCTATCGGTGTGTTAGGCTCACGAGTGTACCAGGCTTTTCGATTCTTCTGGTCGAGTTGCCTCGGTCTGGTTAATTGACTGTCGGTGATAGCGGGTGAAATGCGATGTTCTCAGAGATTCGTAGGATTTTACTTATCTCTGCTGAAATTGTATTCAATTCTACTCGAGTGTACTGGTTCGCGATTTGATTCTATATTATAACTCAATCCTGTTTTATTCAAATCACCTGATAAATAACTCGATCCTATTCAATTCAAATTTAATGATCAACATATGTAATATAACTCAATCATATTTTATTTAATTACACTGATTAATAACTCGATCCTATTCAATTCAAATTTAATGATCAATATATGTAATATAACTCAATCATATTTTATTTAATTACACTGATTAATATAACTCAATCTTATTCGATGCAATTTTACTGATCAATAAGTAGACTGCGGATCTTTATGCATTAATAACAAACTTGGGTAGATGAAATTCAAAATTGTTGGAGAATTTTTAAAATTGAAGATGTCAATATATGATCTTTCCTCTAGTAAAATCATTGGGGGAAGAAATAACATTCAATATGATTTCTATTTCTTGCAATCGATGCAGACAATTTTTATTTTGCATAAAGATCCGCAGTCTATTAATAACTCAATTCTATTGAATACAATTTTACTGATCAGTATACATGCATATAACTCAATCCTATTCAATTCAAATCCATAGTCTGTCCGACGAGACGAGGCAGTAAACGCAAATACAGGCACTCGAGTGCCACTGCCGACAGTGTTGAAGTTCCCCTTCTCAGATAAGTTAGCAAAGATCGCAGACTGGCGTTTCACTGCCTCGTTTCGTTGCACAGACGATAGTGATTTATAATTCAATCCTGCTGAACCGAATTCGTCTCGTAGAATTGAATTTATAATTGAATTTATAATTCAATTCTGTTGATTTATAATTCAATTCAGTTCTATTAAATTCTGCTGATTCACAATTGAATTATATTCTTTTAAATTCTGTTGTTTGATAATTGAATTATACTCTATTCAATTCTGTTAATCCATAATCGAATTTATGGAATTATAAATAATAATTATAATAAATGAAAATAAAATAAATGAAAGTAAATAAAATAAACAATACTAATTATAAATTATTCCTTTAAATTCTACTGATTTATAATAAAATTATATTCAATTCAATTTTACTTATTCATAATTTAATTCAATTCTAATTTAACGAAAATGGTCTCGTACAATTTCAAGTCCTCCTTTACCTTAAATCCATCGATCTATAATCTATACAAACTCTTATAATTTCATGCTATTGTCTCTCATCCTAATGTCAATGTTAACTATAGGCCTTTCTACAAATTACATGTCAAATATATTATAATGAAGTGCAAACCATGTGGCAGCTAATCATCTCAATCTGTTCATGCGACCACGTTGAAATAAACTGCAAATAATGAAACCAATAATAAATAAGTTCAGAAGTCTTTGAAGAATTTAAAAAATTATTCTCGGTGAATTTGAATTACCGCAGATTTAAAGATTGAAATCTTCTCCTTACACTTGGTCCCTAAAACGTAACGTAGGGCTGTTTGCTACCGTTTTATTGCATCCTACGAGGAAAGTGTTCTATCAACGTTAGCTATACGGTGAACGTAGCATTTTACAAGCTCAGACATCTCCACGGAGTTTAAACAATTTTTTCCTCTCTTAAACCATCATGGACTTCATGTATGGAGTCTTCTCTTTGCAACAAAAGCACCAAATTTTATACATATTTTTATCCACGGTTCTATTGCATTTTGAAGAAAGAGTGCACCGTTAGCTAGCTATTCAAGATGATGTATTTCTTGACTAATTCAAACGTCTTTACGGAACGTAAAAATATTTTTTCCCCTATTTAAACCAAGCTGGATCTCAAAATTGAAGTCTTCTCTTTAAACGAAGACTACAAACATTGATGTATGATTTTTTTCTCATTGTTTTATTGCATTTTGAATGAGGTGTGTGCCGGCAGCGAGAGAGCAATAAATTGTACAACAAATTCAAGCTGAATGGACCTAAATCCCAGAGGCCGCTCTTCCCAACGATCCAACAAAAATTTGACGTACGATTTTTTGATGCCGTTTTATTGCGCTTCGAAAGTCGTTAACCGGCACGTAGAAGTTCGCGCGGGCTTTGCGCGGCACGGCACGGCACGGGAAGACGGAAACAAAGATAAGTAACAAAGAATAAAGTGGTGAGTACGCGGTAAAAGTTGCGGAAGCTGGAGGAGCAATAAATCGAGAGATACGCGAGCCAAGGTGCCGGAGGTCTGATCGCCAAATATGTCCAAAGGTTAACCACGCCAGCGCGAAACCCTGGAAAGGAAGCTTGGGAACGAGGAAGAGCCGGCCGAGAAACTCCAGGGTGTACAGGGTGTCTACACAGAGGTGTATACTTACTCGCAATAGCTTATTCTACTGGCAAACATAAGCAAAAAGCCGGTCCGCTTATGTCTCTATCGAGGTCACACGCTGTTCACCGAGGAACACCAAGGAACACATTCACGGAAAAATATTAACATACTTTACGAAGTTTTACAAATTTTACATTGGGAATGTTATTCAGTTCATTTTAATTATGTACAATCGCATACAATCATATTCAATTCTACTCCACTCTACTCCATTATGCTCAAGTCTACTTTAGTCTACTCGAGTCTACTCAATTCTCGTCAATTCTACTCAGGTTTATTCAATTTCACTCAGTTCTGCAGAATTCTATATTCAATTCTACTCAATTCTACTCCATTCTATTAGGTCATCCCATAAGTTTGTGCCGAGTTTTGTATATACATTTCACGCGTCGATTTATAAACTTTACGACGATAAGGGATCAATGCACTTAAGCGTAGCTGTTCGGCAACAGTCTAGAGAAGGTTCTCGTGGGTGTAAGATCGTGAAATAATGAACACAGTGATTCCTAGCAGTGAAAACCCATGAGCGAAATGCGTATCCATTTCCGACATCTCGTGTTATATGAATTTCGAAAAGGAAGTTCAGTAACAATCGCCACGAACAACATATTTGCTGTTTACAGAGATAGTACGCTTTCATCTCGTACCTGTAGGAAGTGGTTTCAACGTTTTAAAGGTGGGAAGTTTTGTTTAGAAGACGAGAAACGTTCCGGGCGTCCTCCTCATTCGAGACCTTGTACAGAAATCACGAAGTTTATCAGTTTAGGTGATGTAGGTAAAACAAACTTAAAGGTATGTTTACAAAATTAACATATGCAACCGCTCGAAAAACTGCACGAACTTATGGGATGACCTATAATTCTTAGACTCTATTCAATTGAATTCGACAATATGCAATCACACACAATCACATTCAATTGTACTCAATTGCAGTGTATTGCACTCAAGTCTCCTCAATTCTACTGAATTTCTACTTGAACCATCTCAATTATACTCGACTCTTGGGTTCTACTCAAACCTACCCAATTCTATTCTGATTCTACTGAGGTCTACTCAATTCTACTCGGAGTCTAGTGAAGTCTATTCGAGTCTATTCAATTCTACTCGGATCTACTTGGGTCTACTCGTGTCTACTATAAGATGTTGAAGTCAAAATGTTGTAAAATAAAACTCAAGAATTTTGTAACATTGTAATGGGTGGCGTGCGTCACGTCGAAGTGACGATCGACGATCAAAAAGACGATTGGCGATCAAAAAGACGATCGGCAGCCAGAGCGACGAACAAGACAAGAGTCGCGAGCTCAGTTCGACACTAGAGTCGGTTTAGCCAGGATATACCTGGTGCTGTTACCATTAGCTAATTAAAATAAAGTTATTGTTTAAAAGTTACCTATTTCACTAAACTGATTTATTCCACTAAACATCATATCCCTTAACATAAGATCGTCATTATGCATCACTATGCTAGGCCACGTCCTTCGTCGCACAGCCTCAATTTCTGCACGCATTTTCGGCCTCGTTTCGTGCAACGTGCGAGTCTGTACTGTACATGGAACAGTATCAAACTGTACAGAACCAAATCTCAAGAACAGTACCGAACCACACTTCTCACTTCGTTGGAAAGATCTGCAAAGTCCACGGAGCATCATAGTTAAAGAATCCCCGTTGAATCCACGTTGAATGACCAGGCTCGTCGAGCTTTGTAAAACGCTATACGGTCTCGAAAAAACTCCCGGTGGAAGCTGTAACGAGTAGCACGTCTGATAATTACTTAAGAAGCTAATAAGATTTGAGAGCCCGGAGGAAAAGGGATCGCGCGAACTGCAGCGAAAGCTGCAACAGGACGAAGCGAACGGGAAAAAAGAGGAAAGCGAAGTACCCGAAGCCGACAAGAAACAAGAAAGCGGAAAAATATCGTTGTGTCTTCGATCGGGTGGGAGGTAGAAGGCGGCGATAGAAAGAAAAAAACAGCGAGGGGCGAGATAATAAGAAAGAGGAGGAGCAGCAACCATCTCTCTCTCTCTCTCTCTCTCTCTCTCTCTGTCGCTTTAATAGAACCGATGAACCGGTGGGAAAATGGGTATTGCAGCCTCCTCCCCCGCTGTTGCTCTCGGACAGCTCGATAGAAAATGATTACAACGTCTGCTCATTTCTGGAGTGACAACAATTCCCGAGCGCGAACGACAGCTTTTAGCGATTGTTGAGATATCAACACTGCAAATATGTTTCCGGCGGCCGCGATCTAACAGCCCGGGAGTGTTCCGCAAACATCGAGGCAAGAAAATTGCAAGGTCGTCGCGTAGAATTGCTCGGCAAAGCTGGAAAACCGTATCAGATGTTTTCCGAGGTGCACGGGATATCCGCAACGGCTTGTTGTCAGGCTGTACAACATATTAAGCGCCCGTGGAACCATACTTGACGGTCCTCCTGGAAACGACATCGCGGAAACAGGCGCCAGAATCGCGCTTATTAGACGTGATTCTGTTCCATTCTAATTCTATACTATTCTAAAGAAGTCTGTTTTATCTTCTGCGCCTCTATCTAACTCTATTCTATGGTTTATTCTATAATTCACTATTCCATATAAATCTATTGAATCCTGTTCAATTCTGTACAAGTCCATGCACCCCTATTCAACTGAACAGGGTAAAAATGTCGGAGAACCTTTTTGAAGTAACTTTTTCCTTCGCGAAAATGTCCGCTTCGGCTTTGTTAGGGACTTATTAACGAAAAACATGGACCAACCAGAGCGCGACTACAACGGACGGACTCTGGCTCGGCCAATAGCAACGCCACGCTCAGCCTCACCTGCCGCCGAGCCGGAACCCGTTCGCTATACCTGCACTCTGATTGGTTCGTGTGTTTCGCGAATAACTCATGAACGAAGCCGACGCGAAAATTTTCGCTAAGGAAAAAGTTAGTTCAAATGACCTAATGATCCACCCATTTCTACCCTGGACCATTACAGTTAAAAAAACATTTTACGCGTAAAAATTTTGTCGAGCTCAGAGTTGAAAAAGGTCACAATATTCGCCTTTATCCGAGAGACTAAAGGGGCACCCTGTATAAGGCAGACTTAAATTGTTTTCCGGTCGGATTTGCACGATTTTGTGTCTTGCCGGGTATGTCTGAATTCCAGGGCGAGTGAGCCCCGAAAAAAATGCAAGGCAATCGAAGCGAGTGTTTCCGGGGGTTCTGGTGTATTAAAAATGGCGGGCGAGCATAATTACTCTTTGATAATCTGTGCAGACAACGGGTTCGCCCTGTATCGGTAAAGAGATAATTTAGCGACAACGAGCAAAAATGGGCTGGCTTTACGAGGGACCGGCCAACCCCGTCGCGTACCTGGTAGCGGAGCGAAACAATGCCTAAAAACCGAAATGCTTTATTCCGCGGTGGGTCATTCCGATAACCATGACGTATGTAGCTAACCGCACCGGTGTACGGATGATGGTGGTGGTCGTGGTGATGGTGGTGGTGATGGTGGTGGTGGTAGTGGTGCGTGAATGTGCAACATGTACCCTGAAACGCCCGGGCACATGCAGCATATTGCAAAGCCGCATGTATCGGTCTTCGCGTGCGCGTGCAGGTGCAAGTAATAAGCCCAGCTGGACATATTCTGCAATCTCCTGTACAATCTCTTATCGCCGGCATAAATTGTCCCCGGCGCGCCGGTATTAGGGGATATTCCGTTTCGAATGGTTGCTAATAAGACAGTATTCAGCTGCATCCTTCGGTCCATCTTCTTGCGTCTAGGACTATCGACGTGGGAAGACGGCTGGGGATCTTGACTGATTCGGCTATCACTGGACTTAATTTCGAATTCAACCTACAACTCTCTCTGAAGATTAATTTGGGATTCTATTGGATTCAATGGGATTCGGTAGGATTCGGTAGAATTGAATTAGGAATCAATTGTTCTTCGTTCAAACCGATTCCGTTCTATCGATTATTCAATTATGTTCTATTCTGTGGCATCCTATGAATTGCTAGCTCAATTCTATTGAGTTCTAGTCGGTAATCATTATGTCTAAAAGAATTCCATTAATTTATCATGTAACTCCATTCAATTCCATCCAATCCTAATATTAGGTTGTATAAAATTCTATTCGATACGGCTTATTGCTGGCTCATTTTCCCCACACTTCTATCGATTTATAATTAGCTTGTATTCAATTCTACATTATATGTCTCATTCTAGTTTCTTAAGTATGAAATCTATTGACAACTGCTGAATTCTATTTAATTCTATTCGAAGCTATTGATTTTCAATTAAGTTCTATTCATTTCCAACTCAAGTCTACTCACTTATAATTCATTTACATTCAATTCTACTCACTTGTGATCCAATTGCATTCAATTCTACTAGCTTATGATCTAATTCTACTCACTTATAATTCAATTACATTCAATTTTATGCGATTCTACTTATTTTACCCTTGAACTTCAACAAAGTTGAATGGAATTGAATATGGTATAAGTAGAATTAACTGAACATGGTTCAAGTAGGATTCGTTAAGATTCAATAGAATTACAGAACACACTCGGGTAGAATACGGGCGAATAGAATAGAATTCAATTAAAAATCCATACAATTAATACAATAAATAAACTATATTACATAGTACTTACCTAGGGTTTGCAATACCGAACCAAAAATACAATACCGATATACGGTATTTTTTTAAACGTTGTACCGGAATACCGGTATTAATACAAACGTACAAAAACACAGCTGTTTCTTTACCATATATATTAGTTTTATACAAAAAAATAATATACTATAAAAATATAAACAATTTTGTTATGTACAAATATAAAATAAAGGAACAAATGTTATAAACAAATATTATTAATAAGAGCAGTAAAATAATAATTTTTAACATTAGAAACAGAAAATATAATATGAAAAATAAACCATTACGTAGTATTATAATATAATAAATAAACAAAACGCATAGTATTATTATTAAGAAGATACTAATAATTAAGAGTAAATAGTAT
>CM052204.1:14343231-14367666 GCA_028455805.1 Lasioglossum figueresi
AAGCTTGTTTCAAAAGTTGAAACGTTTCTGTGTGAAAGTTTTCTCCAGTTTCACGCAAAATTTTACGTAGCATCGTTGTTCCAGAAAATTGAACATTTCAAAAATCGTCGCTAACACTTAAACACGTTGCACTCAAATAACAATATCACGAAACTAAACGAGATATCGACATTCGAAGAACATATGGTTACGGAGGAGGTTATGCGCAACGCAATGCTGCCAACCGCATGTCACTAAATATCTTCATTGGCGCGTAATTCAAAATGTTCGGTTATTTTCTGAACAGACCTCGTATGCACGCTTTAAATCGAAAAGTTAACAACTCGATTAAAGCTGAAAGGGGTGCAAATTAAGTGACCTGTTAAAGCGTGTGTACATTTTGTTGGGACACCCTGTGTTCACAATCAACCCCCTATAGCACAGCTAATTTGTCCCGTTAATATCGAAACCGTGGTAAGCAAAACTTGCATATTAAAAGTAATAACAAGTCACAGGAATACGAAGGATTGTCCGAGGATTGCCCAATTCTAATAAATCATGCTATTTAGAAACCGTGTTAAAAGCACATTGTGTTAAAGGAGAATTGTCGCAATTTTCGCACGGTGTTACACCAAAACCGTGTTATAAGACAGTCGAGTGTACACTGTACACGAGCTCTTCCCACCGTTTCCAGCTACACAATCATCCCCCGAAACTTGGTCCAACACCCCCCCCCCCCCCCCCCCGGCCCCGTGCAACACACCCACTCGGCAGCCTCTCGACAACATCTCTGAGCGGTGAAAATGTTCGCAAAACTATCTCCAAGCCTTTCTGAGGTAAGTTTAGTAGATTCTCTTTGTACAGTAAATAATCTCCATCGATCCGTTTGTGTAGGTTGAACTCGGTCGAACTAGTTATTATTTCTTTCAGTTCAATGGCTCTTTGAGACCAAGAAGAGCGGAGACGGGGGCGTAGGACGAAGACGGATATAGATGGAAAGAGAGAGAAAGAGCTTGGGAGGAGAATAATACCCAAAAGACTCGTCCCCGTTTCGCAAACTTCGTTTCCTCAGCGGATACGTTTATCCGTGCGCAGTGTTCGTCGGGCAGACGGCACCGTCTGCCGCGTTCATCACGTCCTCTTGTACAAGTAGTCGGCAATTATTAGCCATTGTTCCGCGAAAAGCTCCGGAGACTGAATTACGTTAGGATAGAATCGAGGTCCCCGTTGTGCCTCTGGTCTCTCCGTGTTGCCGCGCACGCGTCGATGCGACACGCGTGCTGTACTATATACTATATAGCAAAGGACGCGACGCGACGACGAGCTAACGGGTTCCCCCGTATGAAAGACGGTTTTTCGAAAGAGCAAAGAGAGAGAGAGACAGACGACTACGACTACGATGAAAGGCGTCGAGAGCGGAATAGACGATACCGCCGGTGATCAACGGAGAAAAAAGAAATGTCGAAAGGGAACCAAGTTTGCTCCGTAGCCTCAGTAACCGAACCATTCGACGGAAGAGACTCTAATCCCGGCAGTGCCGCACAAGCCAAACAGAGGGAGAAAAAGGGCTCCAAGACTGATTTATATCGACCGTCTGCTTTGTTCACGCACGATCAACCTTGTCTACGTGACGCTGATTTAAGCGGCTGCATACAACTGTCGCAACGCCCCCGAATCAGTTTATGGAATTCCATTCTTTCCGTGACTCCCGCACGCCGCGATGCCTCGCGCGCCCCCATCGATCCTTCATTGTTCGGTCTAATCTGCCGAGAAACGCGACAACGAAAGGCATTGTGATCGGAGAAGTTCCCGTTACCGATCGTCGTTGTTTTGGCCCGGCCGATTATTATTTTGTTTATTCGGCGGTTCGTTCAATTCCGAGCGATTGCGAGTCCGCACTGTTAAGTACGTTTAGTTCTATTCTGTTCTAGGGGGTTCTATTCAATTTTGGTCAGTTTTGTTTATTTTTGTTCAATCCCATTTAAGTTTGTTCGATTCGATTCGATTGCATTCGAGTCCATTCAATTTTGTTAAATTTGATTAATTCGCGAACGATTCTGTTCAATTTCGTTAAATTACAAACGACTTCGTTCAATTATGCTTCATTCTACTGACAAATAATTAAACTCTATTCAATCCCATTCAATTCTACTCAATATTGTTCAATTTTATTTAATTCTGCTCAATTATGTTGGATTATAACTTGATTACTCTCGAATCTATTCAATTCTATTCACTCCTTTAAATTCTGACTTAATTTCATTTAATCTTGACGTAAAATCGTCATTTGAAATAATTTCATTCAAGCAACTACTTTGTTTGAAGCAATTTCTTTCAAAATATAAGATATAAATAAATGAAATTATGTCACAAATGCAATATTATTCGTTAAAACCATTTTTTGATGCATCCAATAGGAAACAAGATATTTGAAATAACATTTCTTACCTTGACTCGTCCGTAACCACTCGGTAACCGTAAATATCCTCGGCAAGAACGGACCTGTTTTTCCCACCTCCTGGAATCATAATTCATTTCATTACTCCTTCCTTTCATCATTTGATTTCATCACTTCTGCCCTTTAATTAGATGTAAGTAATTCATTTGTTTATATAAAACACCAAAATTTTCTAATTTTCTCTCTCCCTCAAGGGAAACAAACCAACAAATTACAACTAAAACAATTCTGAAATGACATTAACCTCTTCTCGAGAACCAGGAAGGAATCGGTAATGAAATACACACGTCTCTCTCGAAGTTAAAGTTAACCGTGGAATTAATGTTCGTTGAGGCCTGAACTTCGTTCGGTATGTATAATCTGCCGAAAAGCACAACAACAGAAGGCATTGTCATCGGACAAGTTCTCGTCGCCGATCGTGAGTGTTTGGTTCGACCGATTTTTATTTTTTTTTTAGCGACGATTCGTTTTATTGAATTCAATTCCGGCTAATTGCGAGTCCGCACTGTTATAGTCTATTCCTAGTCTATGTTCTAGTCTATTCAATTTAGGTAAATTCTGACCAAGTTTATTCAAATATATTCGGTTTTGTACAATTCTGTTTACTTTTGTTTACTCCCAGTCAAGTTTGTTCTATTCCCTTCTATTCTATTAATTTATTTCTGTTCTCTCTCTCTCTCTCTCTCTCTCTCTCTCTCTCTATATATATATATATATATATATATATATATATATATTCTATTTCTATTAATTATTTAATTTTATTAATTTCTTTTAATCTTTACGAAAATCTTTATGAAAACCTCATTTGAAGTAATTTCTTTCAAGTAACTACTTCGATTGAAGTAATTCAATGCCATATCTCCCAAAATATAAAATATGAATAAATGAGATTATCCCCCTCCCACTCCTCCGACTGTTCCCGCCAAATGCAATATTATTCGTTTAAACCATTTTTCGACGAAGCCAATAGGAAACAAGATATTTGAAATAAATGTTCTTATCTTGACTCAGCCTTACAGATAGCCGTGTGCGTGAAGTTCGGATCTTGTCAGTTCCACTCGGCTGCTTCCGTAACCATTCAGTAACCGTAAATATCATCGGCAAAATCGGACCTGTTTTTCCCACCTCCTGAAATCATAATTAATTTCATTACCTCCTTGCCTTTAATTAGATGTAAGTAATTCATTTGTTTATTTAAAACACCGCAATTTCCTAATATCCTCATTTTCTCTCCCCCTCAAGGAAAGCAGGACAACAAATTACGATTAAAACCAATTTTGAAACGTCCCTAACCTCTTCTCGAGAACCAGGAAGGAATCGGTAATGAAATACACACATCTCTCTCGAAATTAAAGTTAACCGTGAAATTAATGTTCATTGAGACGTGAACTTTAGCAGCGTAGACCTTAGATGGAGATAAATGTGAGGCGATTAACCTAGAAAGGAGCGACGCCCGACACGTATCGCTTGAATAATGCGATATAATATCCGAGCGAAATCTCTTGTCCGCGATTCGACTAAGAAAAACTCTAACCTAGGCGTCCCGTCGATTTCGAGATTCTTTGTCGTACATACGGTATCCGAAGGCCACTCAAATTGGAATTCCACGGGAACAGGTAAGGGGCATCGTTCTGGTTCTCTTAGGAGGATCTTAATAAAATTGGGATGGTCGAGGGAGAGCGCGGCAACTTCTGCAAAGCTGTATTTTCCTGCTCGAAATTCCAGGCGAAAATCCATGAAGCCACATTCCGGTGGGAGATTCTTGTTCTGCCCTCGCTTTGACACACCATTTCTCCCTCGGGACAGACCCGAAAACTGTACACACAACCAACGCACCCACTGCCACACGTATTTACACGCAGGCGCGTACGCGCACCACTTTTGCTCAGCATCCTTAATTAATAATTAGACTGCGGATCTTTATACAAAATAAAGGGTAAACTTTACCTTACCGAACTCAAAATTTGTGCCTTTCTCTTGTTCATTATTCAGTGTTTTTGGCAAGTAAGGGCGTCGTCATATTGGTTCGTAGTGACGATCGCGCGCTGCTTACCGACCAGAATCGCTAGATGGCAGCACGGGCACACAGTAATATCGCTAATATAGAGAAAATATCTCGGAAAATGTTTAAGAGTGCGCCGGAGCCAGAAAAGGCCAGAGAAAATTCCCTAGGAAGCTCTTGACAAGGATAGAGAGATCCTCGTCTCTCCTATGGGGCTGCGACGGAGAGGGAGATATGTCGCACGCAGGAGAGACAAAGACAGAGATTACGAAGCAACTTGTTTTTCCGATGAGCCCACTACAGATGCATTTAGCGAGGAAACAATATATTTTGATGGTCTTTGAGGTGTAATATTCTCTGAATTATTCTACGTTCCCGTACAGAGCCCTTTTTTGGAAAAAGTGTACAGAAAAAAAATTGTTCTATAAAAACGTACGCTATTATTGTTTAAAAAGTTTCAAGATACAAATTGCAAAAAAGGGCTCTGTACAGGAACGTGCAATAATTCAGAGAATATTTTAACACAAAGAGCATAAAACAATGTTGCTTCTTCGCTAAATGCAAGTGTAGTGGGCTCATCGAAAAAACAAGCCGTTTTGTATTCGTTGTCTTAACCTCTCCTGCGAGAAACATATCTGCCTCTCTATCTTTGTTTCTTAGTTCACCTTTACGCCGATGGTGGCGTATGTTCGCTCCGGCGCACCCTTAAGAAGAAATATCGTGGAAAATATTTACAAAAACCTAACCCAGACCAGTTAAAACGCAACATCGTGGTCAAGTATAATGTACAATACCCGCTCTATATTATCTGCATTAACGCGTGCCCGTGCTGCCGTCTAGCGGTTCTGCTCGGTAAGCGATGCGCGATCGTCACTACAAACCAATATGACGGCGCCCTTACCTGTCAAAAACATTGAAAAATGCTCAACTTTAAGTAAGCATAAGTCCTGAACCATTGATCCTACAGGATCGAAACTTCGACTGTAGCCATTTGCTATGTTAACCATTTGCACTCCTTCGTCGCGTGTGACTCGACATCACACAAAGAAAAATGTAAACGAAACGAGTTTTTATATGTATTTGGTTCTTCCTTTATTTATTTTAATTTTAATTTTTTAGTTGAGAACAAACATAAGTTCCGCAAATATAAATTACAACAAAGTTTGAGAGCTATATCTAATATAATTGGTAAACAAAACTGTTTAAAATAAGTAGCAGTCAAGGAACTGTCCTTTAAAGTAAATTTCGAATGAAACACTTAAAATAGTAGGGAGTTGGCAATAATATTGATAAATAATTCGGAGTGCATAGGGTTAATATTTTTGGGTAAACGTATACCATGTAATAATTAAACAGAAATTTATTTTCTCTCTTAATATATTTTATAAGTTGAAAATAATATAACAATATTCTTAAATTCTTCCAACATTTTCACTGTTTTAAATGACATCTACTCATTTTTGACATAAATGCTTAAAAATTCCGCTGTTTACTAATAATAATATACATATACAGTGTTTATGATGTTTGTATAATCATCAACCATAATACGATACGAAAATAATATTTGGTAATAATTACTATGCAGACGATAATATATATTATTATGATTATTATTATTGTTACTTTCTTACTAATTGTTGTGTACGTACAATTCTATTCAGTATGAAAGTAATTGAATCAAATTATCTACAATTTTAATTAAATTAATTTTCATGATTATCAACTAAATAATATTAATAGGAATTGATAACACGGACAATATATGTACTATATTGATTAGTAATTATCATCGTTATTATTATGGCTACCACTAGTGTCACTATAATTATCATTGTCATTGGCATTGATGCTCCTATTATTACTATTAATACACCTATTACGGGCAGCGATCCGTAATTACTATAACCAATATTTTGCCGATTGATAATGAATAGACTTCTAATGAATAGAAATACAGTGGATCCAAAAAGCATTTGAGCGCTAAATGTCCGATTCTCGAATAATTTTCGATATTTACTATAATAATTTCGTTGAAAAAGATAGTACACTATTAAATTTGGACTCATTTTAAAGCTCCGAAATTGTGCTATTTTGTTACAGAATTATCATATCTAAAATATCGGCAATTTCCCGAACCTGGGAAATTGAATGTTCAAATATTCTTTGGATTCACTGTACGTGAAGGTGGAACGTAAAGCAGTGAAGAGTATAAACATGTTATTCTCAAATAATTGAAATTATTAACAAAAGAAATGAAAAAATTGTTTTCGATTAAAAGATACTTATAAGGACGATTCTACCTTAGGACGAGTGCTACCTTAATAACGCATTTTTATTAAAAATCAACTGTTTAAATCATCACTTTGTTGGTTTCAAATCTGTTTAACAAATACAGAGCTTCGAATATTGATAGTTTTCAATCATGAATTATAGACGTTTTCTGTGGAAGTGGGTGCACTTATAACTTTTTATCTCGAAAACTATACGTCGTATCGACTTGAATCTTTTTTTACCTTGTTCGGGAAGGTTTGTTTCATCATAGAGGATTTTTATTAATCATGAATAAAATATCGCCTTACCTAACTTTGTCTTTCCTTGCAAGTTTTGCATAAGTGAATTTTTGAATTTAGCGGGATACCTACTGTGAACATATGTTCACAGTTTCAGGTATATAGCATTTTTTGTTTGTTTGTAAGAAGCATAAAGGTAAGACGTGTTTTGCGTGTTCGGCGATTTTCTGCTGTCGAAAAAAATGGATCAAAGAATTTGCATCAAATTTTGTGTAAAAAATGGAATTAAGTGCTCCAAAACACTTGAAATGTTGACAGTGGCATACGGTTAGTGTACTCTGAGTAAAAAAAAAATGTTTATAAGTGGTACAAGCTCTTCCAAGAAGGCCAAGAAGATGTTAATGACGAAGCTCGCTCTGGACGACCCAGCACGTCAACAACTGATGAAAACGTTGAAGAAGCGAAGAAAATAGTGTTGAGGAATCGTCGAATTACCATTAGAGAAGTTGCTGATGATGTCGGCATCTCGTTTGGATCGTGCCAAGCAATTTTAACGGATGTTTTGGTATTTTGATTCATAGATTTTGCATCACAATACACCTGCTCACGCATCGTTGCTTGTGAGTAATTTTTTGGCCAGAAACAACACCACAATCATGCCTCTGAAGAGACCTATGAAAGGTCGGAGATTTGCAACGATTGAGGAGATAAAGACTGCATCCCTGGAAGAGCTCAAAGCTATACCAAAAAGTGCTTATCAGAAGTGCTTCGGGAATTGGAAAAAGCGCTGGCACAAGTGTATTATATCTGAGGGGCATTACTTTCAAGGGGACAACATAAATATTGATGAATAAACAAATATTTTTTGATAAAAATAAAAAGTCATCTTACTTTTTGATCACAGTGCTACTTAGGACTGCTCTTTACTTTACCGGACTCAAAATTTGTGCCTCTCTCCTATAAATTATGATGTATTTGGTATACAATCCAGTAGATTTGTACCCGGGGACCCTGTAGATCGAAGTTTCGATCCTGTAGGATCAATGGTTCAGGAGTTGTGCTTGCTTAAAGTTGAGCATTTTTCAATGTTTTTAACAGGTAAGAGCGCCGCCATATTGGTTTGTAGTGACGGTCGCGCGTTGTTTATCGAGCAGAAACGCTAGACGGCAGCACGAGCACGCGTTAATGCAGATAATATAGATCGGGTACTGCGATTGTTGTTTGAATTTTTAAAGACATGGCCACGATGTTGCGTTTTAACTAGTCTGGGTTAGGTTTTGGTTAGCTCTGGGTTAGGTTTTGTAAATATTTTCCACGATATTTCTTCTCAAACATTTTCTGAGATATTTTCTCTATGTAAGCGATATTACTGTGTGCCCGTGCTGCTATCTAGCGATTCTGGTCGGTAAGCAGCGCGCGATCGTCACTACGAACCAATATGACGACGCCCTTACTTGTCAAAAACACTGAATAATGAACAACTTTAAGCAAGCATAACTCCTCAATCATTGATCTTACAGGATCGAAACTTCGACTGCAGCCGACCAGGGTAAAAATCTACTCAATTGCATACCAAATGCATCATAATTTATAGGAGAAAGGCACAAATTTTGAGGCCGGTAAGGTAAAGTTTACCCCTACTTAGTACTATTTAGTAACCGAACGTTCGGCAGTAATGATGAATGTCTCGTTACTAATTAAACGCAGGACTTCCCCCAATGTCAACAATGCCCGTCGTTAATTTTAAAGTATCTGCAACCTCGGGTACGTGCACGTCCGCTCTAATTGATCGGTTAAACGTATTCGATCGATTAAAATAAAATGATGCTCCCCGAACGGAGCGCCCTCGGCTCTCGGACAGACCCGCTGGGAGCGGCCGGAAATGTTGCATGCTCCTTGTAAATGGTTTAGCGCGTTATAAACACTTCGGGCGTATACATTTCCAAACACGCATGCCGATCGTAATATGGAACCGCGAATAAACTCGAATTTCCTATGACCAAGTTCTATTTCAAAGAGTATACGATATACATTCTCCAGTAACGCAGCATTGGACTCGTATAAATATTCTATGACCGTCTCGCGACGCTTAAACCGTATAAATAAATACAGTTATGATAGAAAAAGACGCACTATCGAGAGGCCAATAGGTCCGCATGGAAGGAAACAAAAGTAACACGATCTTAATGGACACAGAGAAATCGAGATTTACGACGGGAACGTGACCGGGGTTTTTTAAGAACTAAAATGAAACCAGTGGTTGCTTTGTTCTAAATAATAAAAACATCCCCATAGGGCTTTGTACCGGATCAAAGTGATATCGTGGAAATGGACCATTTCTCGTGAAATGAAAGTCGCGAATAATGGGACGTGAAATTAGAATCATTTCTATCGTGTTTTAATGAACGAGCAGTTGGATTCTAGCAAAGTCGCGACACACGTAGAACAGGGCGAACGTTAAATACGCGGAGAAAGATAAATGTATGCATGTATTTCTTGAAACCGCACCGGGGTATCCTTGAGGGACTAATACGTTTCCGTGCATACAGGATCTCGACTTTCTTTATTCGGTCCTTTTTCCATTTAACCCGATCCCAAATGAAATACCACGGACGTACGCCAGGATTTTCACGATTCGGAAAGTCTTTCTTTTCTCTTGCCCGTAGCCGCCCCATTCAACGCAAAAACTTCACTCTCCCTTCGCTCTCTCTCTGTCCTGGCCCACGGTTTTATTTATTCACACATCGCTGCTGCGAACAGATTCGCCTGGTTACTATACCCTATCCTGGATCTTGAAAAATCCGGAATAGGCACGACATTGTCGTGTGATACCATCTTCCGATGGAATTCAAATATTACCGAGTAAATTTGGGTGGCTATATTTGTGCGATTTGTAGCCAATCCCAGCAGGTCTGATCCCATTCAAATATGCTCTTGTGTGATACATGTGAAATCAGGTGGGATTTAAGTCATCATTCCGCCAAATCCGAATTCGCTTTAAAAATGTAGCAATTTGAATTTTCCAATTTCTGTCTACAGTAATGTCCACATTGCTGTCCAACAGCCGTATTTTTGGTTGACAGTAATCTGGATCCTGGATCGTATTTTTGTTACTTCAAAGGCGATTCCGAACATAGAGAAGGATTGATTGAAATTCAAAGGTGAAGCCGAACATAGAGAAGGATAGAATGAAATTCAAAGGAGAAGCCGAACATAGAGAAGGGAGAATGAAATTCAAAGGAGAAGCCGAAGTATCCGAAGTCTCTTTCTTTCCAATACGCTGTCGTTCCTTGCAACCGAAACTTGAATCGTCGATTTAACCACTAAATACAATTGGAATTACATCGTGTTTGGTCTTATATTAATCAGAAAAATGCCAGAAATACGATAGTGAAATTTTGTTAAAAAAATAATGAAAATGAAGAAAGTTGAAAATTTCGATTCATTCGAGTCAATGTATGGTGTTTACACCGATATACCCGAGCCGAGATCAATCATCGCCGCCTTCGGCGCGGCGCGGCGTCGGCCGCCAGTGTGAGTGAGAAGGCACTGGACATTGAACCTAGTATAAACAAAGGACAGTAATGCGGATTTCACTGTATTCTCATCTGTGCATTGATGAGATCGGTACAAACACGTGTCCCTGTTTAGGTCAACAATTTTGTTCAAAATGGAGGTATAATATAGAAAAATATATGCTATATTAGGAGGGGTTTATGTCATCGTGCTGTCAAATTCGAATTTGTTTGAAAAATACAATGATTTCATTACCCGGATTTTTGCCTCTTACCCACTTATCGAAATTGCCTCTACCTGCACATGTTTTATTTCGGAAACTATTTATCGAACGGGTTTGAACGTTGCTTTATAAACATAGAATTTCGCCGAGCTAGAGGCAGCGAAAATTGCATTTCCAAAATCAATCAAATCCAGAACGCCACTGTATCTAAAAAATTATATTAAAAATATCGTATTTCGACGGTGTGTCGACGGGCCACCTAAAAATAGAGGGGAAACCAAGCATTTCGCATTGAATTTTGTATTTACTATGAGAATCGAGAGTGGAATTAATCGATTTGATAGCGGCGGTCCGAAAGCATTCGGTCGTGGAATTGTTTACGTTGATTAGATCGACGGTCTGAATCTGTTCGCATTTGTAATACAGTCGGGTGTGTGCGTTTATCATACTTAGGTACTCGGGTCGGCTCAAGGGAGTGCTTTAATGTAAACCAAGCATTCGGTATTCCTTTTGCGCCTCGTATTGCACGCCGCAGTTAAATAGATACGTACAAGCTGTATTATCTAACATCGGCGTGTGCATTAAAACGAGAGGAATTTATTAACAATCCGACTCGTTACCTGGGACCTCCTAATTATGTGCAACACAGTGGTAAAGGGTCGGAACAACATTGTATCTTTACTTGAAAATTATATTGACAAAAGCCTGCAATAATAAACGTGAAGATGCTAAAATGAAGCATGGTATCTCATTGCATTTGTTTAATAAATATAGGCCCTTGTATGGTGATAATTCCGGATTAAAGAATATAGACATTTTCCTACAAAGGGCCAAGCCGAAAGTGTAACTTTCCTCCTCACAGCAGAAACGTCGAAAACATTCGGTTTTTATTGTTTTTGGCAATGATGTTCCACAACAAAAAATGTAATAAAAATTCACAATACTGTCTGTTATAGTACTATATCGTGGAACCAAACAGCTAAATATGTTTTCATATGTTTTCATGTTTTCATATTTTTGAGAAAAAATTATTTTTCCAATTTTTGGAGTTTTTCATTTTTCACGACCACAGTTTGCAACACAAAAATCTGAAAAATTCTCAAAAATGCGTCTTAGGATCCAAAATATGTCACATTTTTTTCAGAATTTTAGAACGCCTTTGAGATCGGAAAATTCGCAGAAAAGCGCAAAATCTAATTTACCCTGTAACTACCCTCACGGGCAAGCTGGAGGGCTGAAATTTTACTCAGAGTGGTTTTTCTTGGTCAACTTTCGAATGGTTCGATAGCCATTGAAAAACCTCTAAGGGCAGTTTTGACCATCATATTCGGCTATGCCCTTTAATCTTTTATTGGAAGCGCTACCTTAATAACGCATTTCTATTCAAAATTAACTGTCGTATTGTGTGAAGCACCCTAAATTAAGGGTAGTTTATGTCATCACTTTGCTGGTTTCGAATTTGTGTAAAAAATACAGATGTTTGAGTGGCAACAGTTTTTGATGAAACGATGTAGACGTTTCCTTTGGTATTGAAACTTTTGTTGTGAGTGCTACCTTAATGACGCATTTCTATTAAAAATTAACTAGTGTATAATGTAAAGCCCCCTGAATTAAGGATAGTTTAAGTCATCATTATGCTACTTTCGGATCGGTTTCGAAAATATTTGATTGGCAGATGCCTCTATTAATAAATTGCAAAAATGTTCCAATTTTGTCCCCGACCCCATAACAGCGCTTTAATCTGCTTTCATCCCGTCACTGTCTATGCGACTTATCTACCTTAATGGATTTGGTAATTTTCTAACAAGAGCATACTTTCTATATAAAGGTTTACTTAAATAACTGTTACATTTCCGGGGATGTGATTCAAGACGGAATTAAAAATCGTTATCGACGAGCTGTTCTTCAAACATGCATGTGCAGAATTAATGAATCGTATACAGGGTGTCCCACGTAACTAGAACAGGCTGTACCTCCTAAACGCTTGGGTATAGAAGAAGATGTTATAAATAAAAGTTGAATGGTATCAGACGGTACATAATATGCAACTAATTATATTCAATTTTGTGTATCGATGCATCAGAAAAAACTGCAACTGCACTTTTTTTTAAATGGAAGCCTTTAAATGGAAGTTTTTGACTGCAACAATCGATGCAGTTTTTTGTGCTCTACATAAAAGAACAACATACTTATGCCCTAAACTTATTCGTTAGGAAGTTATCGAAACTAAAAGTTCTCTAAATTATAATGGAACATAAGAAGCGTCTCTACTGGCTGTCTCTTCCAACATCCTAGTTCCCTACTCTGACTTTTCCCATAGTTTTAGAAAACAAGCTAGGACGCTGAAAAAACAATAATATTCTCGAAGAAGCAGAGTTCAAGGGCATTAAATTCTTCAGATCTTTCTACCACTCTGGGTCTAAACATTGGTTTGCTCGTCTTAGCTTCCTAGAGAATTCATCTGTTGGGTTAACAGACTGCGATCTGGACACTATCAGCTGAAGATCTCCCTTTTTAAGGGGGAACGCCACCCCCCGTGAAATAACTAGAAAGGAACTAGAATCTAACTAGATTTTGGATCGAAACCTGGGTTTACGCGCCAAGATTGTTTGTCCTCATTTCTGCGAATTTTAAGCTGAGTGAGGGCTCATTCTAAAGAGGAAGGTTATAGCTCCTGCGCTCGACCGATTTTTTAACGGGATTGTGTCTATATCTAATAATATAAGTGTTCGAAGTAGAGACAAAATCGAGAAAAATATTTGCAGACTTCAATGTATTTTTTTGTCTCTAAAAGATTTTCTCGCTACCATAATACAGTCGAGCGCAGGAGTTATAACCTTCCTCTTTAGAATGAGCCCTCACTCAGCCCAAAATTCGCAGAAATAAGGACAAACAATCTAAGACCGTGATTGCATTCGCATAGCAGAGATTTCCCCATATTACGTTCATGAAGACAGAGGTCCTCTCTGATGCAGAGCAAGTCTAGAGCCAATTGTAGTTCAGCTAGTTTAGGCGAGATGGCGCCTAGTCAGAAGGACTGTCAACGTGGAATCATAGCAAAACTGAAGCGTTGGCCTAATACATATGTATGCCACAGTGAAAGCGTGACAAAGTCAATATATGCATTTTTGTACGATTGTAGGTTTCTGTCAATGGTTCCAACCTGCAAGTTGGAAGAATAGAATACAACATTCAAGATTAGAATATCGAAATAGCAAGCAACTCCATCTCGCGTTAATCAGGCAGTTGCGTGTTTATCAGTGTTACCAAACTCTTTTTCTGCACAGAGGTTGGTAACACTGATAAATTTTCTGAAAAGCAAGGGTAGCGTTCCCCCTTAAGATTAAACTTGCGGCTGACACAAACTGCCTATGTGGTTGTCTGGTTCAGGATCCTAATCACGTGTTATATTGTTAGATGCTCTGATTCACAAACTTTGCAACAAGGGTTACTTTCCACCTTATGCAATATACCCTCTCTTTGTCATTTACTTTATATTCATAAATTCCCTAAGACTCACTGTTTGCACCTTTAGAGTCGTATGCGGAAAAGTTTCACCTTATTGTCAACCCTAGATTCTAAGTCATTCTTGTAATGATGGCATGCACAGTCATGTGCATAAATAAACTTTTCGGGTTATCCAGTTGTTAGCCGTTTCTTCTCAAAAACACTGTGTGGTTGTGTGTGCGATGTCGTCGTAATATGTACTGATTCTTCATCATCATATGTTTTAAAAAGTTAACGCGGTATATAGATCGTTCGACGATCGTAAGGATATATCTGTAGAAACAGTTGACGAGCAGGTCGTATCATACTGACGCATACGCACAGCACGGACGTGCACGTTAGAAACAGGCCACCTGAATAACTCGGCTGCTATCGGTGTTATGAAGAAATGCATCAGATGGAACTTGCTTGGTTTCGAGGGGTCATTAATCTGATGTTAGTAGCTTTTTTGTAGATGGACACGTAAAGGACATACGAAGGTCACCTTCATTTTTTTAAATGGAATAGTATGTTTTTTTATGTACTATCGGGGAAAGCCTTTTATGACGCGTACAATGACCTATGGGTCATGGTTATTCGTGGTCTGGGTTAAGCCAATTGCGATGGAAAATAATTTACTTTGTGGAAATGATCGAGCATCGTTGATTTATGTATCTAACGGTAATACATGACTAATACAAGTGTTCAAACTGTCGACTTTGAACATCGATGCATGCTCTTAAGCGTTGCTCAACGGATAATACAGCCTGTTGAATTTCAGTTGGTTTTTTCGCGGCACAAACTCTTCTTATACGCTCTTTCATGTCTTCTCTAGACTATCTCATCTTCTTCTCTATTGTTGGTATCTCATTATACACTTGCTGTTTTAATTTTCCCCAGAAATAGAAGTCCAGAGGCGTTAAATCTGGAGAACGCGCAGGCCATTTATGATTTCCTGCACGACCAGTCCAACGATCTCCGAATTTCACGTTGAGAAATTGAGTAATTATCCCTGCAGTATGACTATACCTATCCTTGGATCTTCTTTGTATTTTGTTACCTACACTTCCAGTTTCTTGAAAACTTTTAATAACATTCGTGAAGGCAGATCGCGAGGGTCTGCCACGCTCGGGAAACCGTTCAGCATACAAACGAACTGCTTCTCTTACAATTTGGCGACATTCCCCATAAACAAAAACCATGTCTACTTTCTCCGTTATCGAATAACGCATTTGGGAAACATAAGATGCGCTTCGCTCGGCAGACATTTTCATAAACGACTAATCGTATGTATAGGTGAAGCGTACAGCGTCATCGAATGTTTATTTTCATTCAACGACCCATAACAAGAGATTACGAGACAGAAATGAAGTAATATCAACAACCAGAGGCGGCAAGGAAGCGTTCGATCAATTCCTCAAAGTAAATTATTTTCCATCGCAATTGGCTTAACCCAGACCACGAATGACCTTGACCCATAGGTCATCGTACGCGTCATAAAAGGCTCTACCCGATAGTACATAAAAAAACATGCTATTCCATTTTAAAAGAAGAAGGTGACCTTCGTATGTCCTTTACGCGTCCTCCTAGAAAAAAACCAACAAACATCAGATTAATGACTCCTCGAAACCAAGCAAGTTCCATCTGATGCATTTCTTCCTAACACCAATAGCAGCCGAGTTATTCAGGTGGCCTGTTTCTAGCGCCTCACCCTGTGTAGGCAAAATTCAATGTATTAGTAGCTGCAGTTTTTCGCAAATATCTGAAAAACTAAAAAAATTCCAGAAGTTAAAATTTTATATTTGGGATCCTTCCATTTGCCTCATAACATGCTCCAAATTTCATAACGATCGGCCACCGGTGCCTTTCGGAATAATATACTTCCCCTCCCCTATTCACACACTTTTCCCAGCGGTGTTTCCATTTCGCGAAACAGTCCTGGATAGCTTCATTTGAAATGGCCTTTAAGGTCTGTGACGAATTCGCTTTGATGTCATCGATAGTCTGAAGACGGTGTCCTTTCAGCACTGATTTTAATTTCGGAAATAAGAAAAAATCACAAGGAGCCAAGTTCTGGCGAGTAAGGAGACTGAGGGAGGGCAGTAATCTGATTTTTGGCACAAAACTGACGAATTGACAAAGCTGAGTGTGTGAGCGCATTGTCGTGGTGCAAGAACCATGAGTTGTCTCGGCATAACTGTGGTCTCTTCTTGCGGATATTTTCACGTAACCGTCGTAAAACGCCTTGATTGTATCACGGTTCACTGTTTCATCTTGAGGCAAGAATTTAAAATGCACAAATCCATTAAAGTCGATAAAAACAGTGAACATCACTTTGACATTAGATCGAGACTGACGTGCTTTCTTGGGGCGTGGAGATCCTTTGCCAATCCATTGTGATGATTGAACTTTTGTCTCAATGTCGTAGCCGTAAACCCAGCTTTCGTCTCCCGTTATGATCCTTTGAACGAATGTTTCATCGTTATTGGATTGTTCAAGGAGTTGCCGACAAACGTCCACACAATTTTCTTTCTGTACGGTCAACAAACAGGGAACAAGTTTTGCAGCAACTCGATACATGTTCCATTTTTCAGTCAAAATTTCATGGCATGACCCAGTTGAGATGCTAACCACTTCTGCAATTTCTCTGACAGTCAATCGGCGATTTGCGCGCACCAGATCGTTGATTTTCTGAACGTGGTAGTCATCGGTTGAAGTCGAAGGCCTTCCTGGTCGATAATCATCTTCAATTGACCGACGACCACTTTTAAATCGTGAAAACCATTCGAAACATTGTGTACGACCCGGAGCATCATTTCCGTAAGCTTGTTTCAAAAGTTGAAACGTTTCTGTGTGAAAGTTTTCTCCAGTTTCACGCAAAATTTTACGTAGCATCGTTGTTCCAGAAAATCAAACATTTCAAAAATCGTCGCTAACACTTAAACACGTTGCACTCAAATAACAATATCACGAAACTAAACGAGATATCAACAATCGAAGAAGATGTGGTTACAGAGGAGGTTATGCGCAACGCAATGCTGCCAACCGCATGTCACTAAATATCTTCATTGGCGCGTAATTCAAAATGTTCGGTTATTTTCTGAACAGACCTCGTATTATTCAGGATATAACGGAGTGTACACATTCCACCTTTAAATATAAGAAACTTAGAAATATGCTAGGTGTCTTATTATTTTGCCGAGGGCTGTAGACAATTTCGTGGTTTCACAGTTATCGATATTGCGAGACTTCAGCGAATATAGTTTTCCCACGCGTTTAAAAATAACAGGCGCATAGTTTAGGTAATCAAAGCCATAGGTGTATGCAGTGTGCTCTGAAAATATTTGTGGTGCTGTGCAATTTGCATCCATTTCAATTACAAATGTGCACACTGCAATTCGAGATGATTTACTCCGTGTTTCTAGGCGAACGGATAAAGTTAATCGCGAAAAATCTTTACGACTCGTTGATTTAATTCCACCCGTTGAGATGCGTTGTATTTTTCAGGTGAAACGTAATTACCGGGAACAGAGAGTGTTTTTCATAGTACGCACGTTTTCAGCCGGATGCTCGAGTGTTTATCGCGGTATCGATATTCATGACTTTCTGATGGTCGTCGGTGTTGCTCAGGTCGTTGCTGCTATTGCCGTCGTTATATAGTCGAGTTAATAATTCGCGGCTCGATGCTATCCGAACGAGTATCTTGCACGTATGATGCGCGCGTGCATGTGTACGCCGCTGTCGCTGCAGTCGATTCGACTATTGAATCGATGCTCCGTAACGAAGTAAGAAAACATCGGCGTAAAAACTGCGGAGTAGGGTAGTGGTGCGAAAATGAAGTATGACACGGTGTAGTACATGCGAACTCGAGGAAAGTTTACTTCATCATTTTGCTGTTCTTGCATTTGTTTAAGAAATACAGAGCTTTAGATGTTGATAGTTTCCGAATGAAAAATGTTACCTTTGAAATTGAAACTCTTATTGTGAGTGTTACCTTAATTACACATTTTTATTCAAAATCAACTGTTCTATAGCATAAAGAACCCTAGATTAGGGGTAGTTTAAGTCATCACATTGTTGATTTCGAACTTGTTTAAAACTTATCTATTTTTATCTCGAGAACTATACGTCGTATCGACTTGAATTTTTTTTTATTTCGTTTAGAGAGGCTTGTTCTATCGCAAGAGATGTTTGTTATCGGTGAACTAAGTTTACACAATCGTAAATAAATTCTTGTTAGGACCGGATGATTGGAAAAGCGTTCTGTCAACGTTAATTTGCGGTGTTTCCGGTGTTCTGTTGTTCCTTAACATTCAGCTGCATGTTTTCGATTCCGCCAATTTTATCATGTGTCCACGGACCCGATTAATCGGTTTGTATGTCGCTGTACTACAGCGACACGGTTACGGTTAACCGGAAACACGCGCATTACCATTAACCAAATAGCGGTGGTTACACGGTTAAAACAGAACGTAGAAGGCACCGGTGTAAATGCTATCAAACAACAAAGGAATATTCATAAATTACATTATCGGAGACTTCATACATTCCCGTAATCATTCCGGGGACCTCTCAATGCAGCAAATAAAGCTCTCGTATCTCTCAAACGCAACAAAATAATAAATCTCTCCAAGCATCAGAACCTATATCTTTTAACATTTGAAAAAAAGCATAACAGTTGATCGTCCCTTGAGTTCTCTTCTTGAAAAAATTGAATAATTCTCAAAGTATTCTTAAAGAAATTTCAATGAGTATGAAATGATTCCAGGTTTAGTAGATAGTAAAACAAATGACCGTTAATTTGATTAATTGGCTTATGCCACCTGTATGTTCCAGCTCCATTACCTAAACAATTTATGCAGTATTAATTCGTTCGATTAAATATAATATCCTTCGTTGAATTCATGCAAATGTCCGTTCGACTGTTAATAATGGACGGATTTTTAAAATGAAGGGAGAGAATCATTCGAGTATATTAACGATTTTCTCATGGAAATGGGATCGCCAATGAATAAGAAGGCACGCCGTGAAAGAAGAAAACAGAATATGGCCAGATAAAGTAGGGAATACGAGCGCCTGGAACTTTGGAATTCAGACTGCGTTGTTCCGTTTATGAAATATTCGATGTACTCTGCGGCTACCGGCAAGAATGAAATTTCCACCAGGCTAAAGTGTTTCGTAAGAGCTGCACTATCAATGCAACGCGTTGCGGCTGATTAAAACGACTGACGTTGGAATTTGTTGCAATTTCATATCACAGCCTGCGTTTTCTTCTGAGAATAAATAACACTATGAGATCGAAGTCGAATATTTTGTTCGAAGAGTGGTGTGCTACAGTGAAATATGCAGAATAAGAACTGGTTTAAGTCATCACTTTTCTGGTTTTAAATTTGTTTAGAAAATACAGCGCTTTGAATGCTTTCTATGCATTTTTCAACTGAGTTCAACGATTTTATTATATTTGGAACACGCTATAGTATAATGTCTTCATAAATAGGGGTAGTTTAAGTCATTACTTCTGTGGTTTCCAATTTGTTTGTAAAATACAAAGCTTTGAACGTTTCCAATTTTGTCTATTTCGACATGTAAATTGACAAAGACTTGTGCATCAGTGATTTTGTTCAAACTGAACTATGCTATAGTATAATATCTGCATAATTAGGGGTACTTTAAGTTACCACTTTTCTGGTTTTGAATTTGTTTAGAAAATACAGTCCTTTTAGCCTCGTAATTTTTCATTTTCACAAAGAAAGGGAACTATTTGTCGAATCGAATTGAAGTTTTATTTTACCTGACAACAATCTATTATGAGAATTATTTTCTAACAGAAAAATTGACATTGTAATCGAGGAAAGTATGAACAAAGCAAGTGACGCTGAGAAAAAACGAATTCTTAAGTTTGGGAAACAGTAGCGTCTGAACACAGAAATTTAACAATGCTTTTCGTTCGTTGTTGTTGCCCAATCTTCTTTAGCCGGGAACCGAGCGATTCTTCTGAATATTTTTTCGCCGAGCTTTCAGATACCATCTTAAAGCTGTTTCCTCAACGATGAATGCTCCGGATTATGTAGGGATTGGAATTATTTCCAGATTTCTTTTCTCAGAGGTTCTTCTCGTCCGCTGTTCCCTATATCCGTGTTATTAATTTATTGTCAAGGGGAGAGGGGTCGTAATCTTGCCTGTTTTATTTCGCGATGAAAATCCAGTTCTCTAATCTACACTATACCTAAGAGAAAACGAGATTAGGTAGGCTTGATGCCAACCTTTTTCGTGAAATCGATATCTTTGCACATGAGATTCGCGTGTTTATAGGGTACCTAGTAATCAACGGATCAATAATTTAGTATATTTCAACAAGGTCATAGAATATTATTTATTCGTCCGTTAAAGTTATATTTCTTTACTGATAGATTTTTTTTATTGACAAAAACGAAAACTGATGGTGCTTGGTACGAATGAATTTCATTGTGCGAGCTTCATTTTGGATCATTGAAGCACAAATCAACACGCGATTCCTCTCCTGCTTTTAATAGTAATTTAATCCGGTATTAAATTATCAGTACAACAGAAGCCGTAAATGAGATCTCGTCTGCTCGAACGTAATTATGTTTTCCCTCCGCTTTGTTATTTATATTTGCGATCCATGTTTCTGTTATCTAGAATATGCTTTAGGAATTATCTACAGCCTCGAATCAAAGAACCTTTTGTGTACAACATATAGCGTACTACGAAAAGAGATAAGTCCAGTCAGACATTGTTTACTTCTAAAAGTTGCATTAACGCTGTTCTTATTTATGCAGTTTATCATTTCGAATTTTATAAGAGAAGCCATACATATCATTCTTGCCATAAGTTTCGATCGAATAGATGGTTCTTTCCAGAAAAATTACTATAATGTACATTCTCGAAACGAAGCACAATAAATGGGTAAACTTTACCTTACCGGACTCAAAAACTGTATCTTTCTCCTATAAATTATGATGTATTTGGTATGTAATTCAGTAAATTTAAGGAGTTATGCTTGGTTAAAGTTGATCATTATTCAATGTTTTTGACAGGTAAGGGTCCGCGACGAGTTATGTGAGGAGTTATGCTTGCTTAAAGTTGATCGTTATTTAGTGTTTTTGACAGGTAAGGGCGCCGCCATATTGGTTCGTAGTGACGATCGCGCCGCTTACCGAGCAGAGCCGCTAAATGGCAGCACGGGCACACAGTAATATCGCTAACATGGAGAAAATATCTCAGAAAATGTTTGCGAAGAAATGTCGTGGAAAATATTTACAAAAACCTAACCCAGAGCTAACCCAAACCTAACCCAGACCAGTTAAAACGCAACATCATGGCCATGTCTTCCAAAATTCAAACAACAATCGCAATACCCGCTCTGTATTATCAGCATTAACGGGTGCCCGTGTTGCCATCTAGCAGTTCTGCTCGGTAAGCGGCACACGATTGTCACTACAAACCAATATGGCGGCGTCCTTACCTGTTAAAAACATTGAAAAATGCTCAACTTTAAGCAAGCGTGAGTCCTGAACCATTGACCCTACAGGATCGAAACTTCGACTACAGCCGCCCGGGGTAAAAATCTAATGAATTACATACCAAATACGTCATAGTTTATAGGAAAAAGGCACAAATTTTGAGTCCGGTAAAGTAAAGAACAGCCGAATAAATTTGCAAAGTGTCGGAACCATATGTACAGTAGTTATATTTCATTTAATTATTGAATTTACGTACAATTCTTGCCACAACTTTGAATCCAGTGGACGGATCTTCTTAGAAAAATTACTGTATATTCCCCGAACATGTATAAGCAGTACCACAAAGTTTGAAAATGCCATCTTCCATAATTATTTTTTAAGAATTGGTTGAACGAATTCGCCTCGCCAAGGCGAAGAAGTTCTGCAGAAGAAAGAGTGTATCAATTGTTCGAAATTCGTTGTTTGGAGGTAGATTAGGGGTTGTTGAGTAACTGCCAAGAAAATAGAAGGGCTGGATAGTGGAGAGGGCGGCAGGCGGGGTGCCCTTGCTCGCGCGATATGCACTGAAGTCGTAAATATTTATCAAGATTGGCCCCGAGGTGGTACGACACGCTCGGCTCTCGGTATATCCGCGACTCGGTGAGTCCGTTTTCGCTGTTACGCCCGAAGGTCTGCGCAGACATAAGCCACCCTTGTCTCGTTTCTTTGTATTTCCCCCGCTATTCCCTCCGCCCCCGTTACGGTAGTTTTGTTTTTTCTTGCACTTTGGCCCTGTCCTTTTTACAGATCCCGACCCCCTTCTGTTTTCATTTTTATACTTCTCGTTCTCTGTTACCCGTTGATCCTCTTTACCCAAGTTCCATTTTTTCTTGCTTTAAGATACCGGGGCTGCCACTGCATCTTCATAAAGTTCTGCCCCGAGAAGCGGGACTTCTGTCCCCAGAGGGGCTAAAACGACTACATTCTTTGCTCCTTTCCATCGCGCTGGCAATGCCGTAAACGTCAACGATATTCCGGCTTGGAAATTTAGCTCCCGCGTGAAAAGCGCCAACGGTAATCCGGAAATTTCGCGATACTGATGTGCCTCGGCCAACCCCTGTCCAAAGCATTAGCGTACAAGTGCAATCTAACAGCGCATCTTCCAGTCACATCTCGCGATTTACCTACAGCTTATTCGAATTTATTCCTTCGTACCGTCTCTTTTGATGATACATTGCTAATGGCTGAACCTTCGCGTTTTTTAACCATCTTAGCGTTGATTTGATCACTCCAGCGTTGAATACGAGAAATTAGGCCACGTTTAAATCATAACTTCGTTGGTTTTCAAGCTGTTTCAAAGATAGATTTTATATTCGTGTTAAAAGCATATCTATAAATTCAATTAACTTTTATCTCGGAAACTGCACATCGAATTGAATTGGATATTTTTATTTGGGTCTAGAAGGTTTGGTCTACTCTCTGTAAGTTTTCTTCATCTGAAAATTAATTTTGTAATGTAGAAAGAAATCAAATTGAAATCAATTCTTTAGGCGACATACTTGTCCATAGAACGTTCCACGCGAAATAGGTTACATTTTTCAGTCGATTTCAGGAAGTTTGTGCAAAATGTAGTACGTTATAGTTCAAGCAAAATTAGTGGTAGCGTTTGTTTGCAAAATATAGATTTTGAAAGTTATGAATTTTGATCTTGACAATTGATCATCGTATCGAATTTAACCTTTTTTTATTCGTTGGAGAAAGGTTTAATATATCATATAAATTTTGTTTACCCACGAAATATAGTTCTGCAACATTCAGAATTATAAACAAATTCTTTATTACCTCGAATTTATTTTTCTATGTTGAGGACTTAATTTTACCATGGGCAGGTGTTATGTCGGAAAGTGAACATAACAATTAATTCTATGGTGAAGACTGATCATGCTAACAGGAAAAGGGGCGCTGTTTGAAAGTGATAATTAGACTACGGATTCTTATGCAAATACTAATGTTCCTACGAAGTTTCGCAAAGGTTAAAATGTGGGGACAATTTCTTTTATTTACTAAAAAGTCTCTCGGTTACGAAATTATTAAATTTTATTTTCTTGTATTTTAGACATTTGCATGTGCCATAAATGAATGAAGATCCTCAGTCTAGTGATTGCGAGTGGTTCCAGCAAAATCCTGAATTTTCCTGACCACTGGTGGAAATCTCCTTGGTAAATAACATTAATTATATCTATACAATACAATTTTTGGTAATTTCGTGCAGAAATTACGAAACTGTGATTTTAGTTGCTCCACGATTTCTGAAACACCCTGCATAACTGTTTATGTATGCGAGGGCTTATCCGAAAATCGCCTAAAAACATCGCGGAAACGTGTCATGCAAAAGATTACTCCCATATACTGTTTTAATATGCAGCTCGTTCGATACACCTTGACACGAGGCTCAAAAATGTTAGACACGTATCACTGACAAATTAAACTAAAGATTAGTGAAGGTCGTTCATGTTTCATTTTTTAACACAGTATCGTGACAGTAACGTGGCACGAACACGTCTGCGAAGATGTTGTATATAATTTAGCATGTGCTTGTGCCGTTACAGATGTTAATTTGGTAAAATGCAAATTTCCATTTTTATTGAATAACCGCTCTAAAAATGTTGTGATATTTTTCGTTGATATTCGTCTTACTGATATTTTTGTGATAGAATGCGTTCTAAAGAAAAATTACCTTCTTAGAATAATATTTTTATTTTATTTTGATCTTTATATCACATAATTATTCC
>CM052204.1:14367766-14409821 GCA_028455805.1 Lasioglossum figueresi
ATTAAACATCTTAATTATTGGTTGATTTGCATGTAAATTACAATTTTAATGGAATAATCACTTGATATAAAGATCAAAATAAAATAAAAACATTATTCTAAGAAGGTAATTTTTCTTTACAATGCATTCTACATTAAAAATATCAGTGTGACCAATCTCAAAGAGCACCTAAATAGGAAACAAAGAAGAATATTTTGAATATACAAGAGGTAAAGAATGCAATTGTTTTTTTGTACACAGCCGTCTAGACAAATAAGGTTTTAGCTTTCAATTAGAGATAAACTAAAAATCTCATTTGTCGAAATGGATCCGGGTGCCGTCCTTTATCCGGACGCCCCCCGTTCCGTTGGTAATGTTCGTATGATGTTCCCCTTTCATTTGCCTATTCTGACCTTATTATCTTGGCCTCGAATCTTCCCTCTTCTCCCGCCCACGGTTTTCCCATTTCTCTTTCTGCTCTCGGTATTCTTCATTGTATCTCGTTTTTTCGCGGACCTGGTGGTGCGGTATCTTCGCTACGTTTTTTTCATAGATCTACCGCATGCCTGTCCCCTTTCTCTTCCCTTTGTCTTTTTTATATCTTCATTTCAGTTTCAGTTAGTCTTTCTTTCGTTCTTTCTCGTTCGTCCCTTTCCTTTCTTCCCTTTCTTTCTTTCTTTCAACTGTTTAACCCCCGCGAGATTCACGTTACGGAACGGCTCTTAAGCTCCCGGACCCGTCAGCAACCTAAAATAAAGATACAAAAGTCCGCGAGAGGTAAAAACGGAAGAACGCTCGATAAGAGGACTTCCACCCTGTCCTCCTTTAAACTCGTTTACCAACCCCTACCACCGTTTGATCGAACAATCCAGCCGCGAGGAAGCTCCCAATCTTTCGAGTATCAAATTATGGGAATTCCGACGCTGCGAAATTCGGCGATTAAAAAATGCTGCAGCTATTATTCCGAAATTTTGTAGCTCCATTTCAACATGTTTGAGCATTCTACAGTAATTATTTCAAGTAAAAATATTCATCCGGTCCAAAAATATGGTACAAAATGAATGGCATCACTTTGAAACCTTGCAAGCCTATAAGGCAATGTTTGAAGAATATGCAGTAATTTTTTCGGCTGCTCTTTGCTTGCGTGACCAGAAATTTTTGTCTTTTTCTATACAGGGTGTCCCGAAACTCCTTCGAAATCCGGAAATGGGAGGTTCCTTGGGTCATTTGTTTAGGAGTTATTAACGAAAAACACGGGCCAATCAGAGCGAGACCTAGACGCGCGATGGCACGTTCGTACAATTCACAGTTGACGCGCCGCACAGTGGGCTGGATCGAAGATTTTAGACATTTTACCAAGAAATGAAGTTTCTCATATTGATATCTAATCAATTGATATTGTCTTTCGAATATCCACTGACCTCAAAAATGGAAGAATTAAACAAACTAAATGCAAATTGTAGTTGTACCGAACATTTAAAGTTGAACATTTTAGAATCTACGGTCGATACCCGGAAAATGTCCTTTTTACGCGATATTTTGACGATCTTGTTTAATCCTTCATCCTCATTTTTTTCTGCAGTAAACAGCATTATTTTCCGTTAAGAAATTACGATTGCAGTTACAGTTATTATATGCAATCTACTAAAAATGTAATGTCGAATATAGGACAGAAAAAATGTCAAAATTTTTACAATTTACAAGGAATATCTTTTAACTCCCAAGGGAACCCGCGTTGGGACCAACCACAATGTGTTCAGGACACTTTCCTTTACATAAGGTACAAAAGTCACGTCCATCTTCGTCCGCCTATTTGAGTTATTACCGTTTAAAGTTAGTAATGTCGTGTTTTTTCACATACGATGGGTAGCCACCATCGGTACTCTGTGGAATATTAAGAAATTTTCCTGCTGACAAGTTCCATGCACCTTAAATACCACAAAATATTTTGTCCGCCATTATGGATGGTAGTATACGTTGTTCATTTATTATATTTATGCGTTGATTATTTATTTATTATTATAAAGTTTTGTTTGCAACGTGTTTGCAACACATAAGAACATACTTTACATTTTACATACTATTATTAACGTCTAACCCACGCATCTCAACAATAAAATTAACATTCTATAAAAAGAAAGAAAAATTATTAGATTCTGAAGCTATGCAGAACTTAATCTACATCTTTACAAATCAAATGGTAAAATTATATCATCGCTATACATATGTATAATAGATATTTCTATGTAATCCATAAACTAATTATTCTTGAAATGTAAATTACCTAAGAAACACATCTAATGTAAGGAATAGACTTTTGATTCATTTTCTTACATTTGTCTCAAGCAATCATATTAAAACATGGCAAAAACTAATTAAATAAACATAAACAAAATGTATTATATATTTAAAATAAATATTGTCGATGCGACGTTAAATCACACTACCGAAACAAAATTTTTTTTGTACGTTATGAAAAAGATAGAATTTTTAATATTTTTCTGTGCAACCTGCACTCTGATATCTTTAAGGGGGAACGCTACCCTCGTGATATAACTAGAAAGGAACTAGAATCTAACTAGATTTTGGGTCGAAACATGAGTTTGCGGGCTAAGATTGTTTGTCCTCATTTCTGCGAATTTTGTGCTGAGTGAGGGCTCATTCTAAAGAGGAAGGTTATAGCTAGTGCGCTCGACCGATTTTTTAACGGCATTGTGTCTATATCTAATAATATAAGTGTTCGAAGTAGAGACAAAATCGAGAAAAATATTTGCAGTATTCGATGTATTTTTTTGTCTCTAAAAGATTTTTTCGCTGCCATAATGCAGTCGAGCGCACTAGCTATAACCTTCCTCTTTAGAATGAGCCCTCACACAGCCCAAAATTCGCAGAAATAAGGACAAACAATCTAAGACCGTGATTGCATTCGCATAGCAGAGATTTCCCCATATTACGTTCATGAAGACAGAGGTCCTCTCTGATGCAGAGCAAGTCTAGAGCCAATTGTAGTTCAGCTAGTTTAGTCGAGATGGCGCCTAGTCAGAAGGACTGTCAACGTGGAATCATAGCAAAACTGAAGCGTTGGCCTAATACATATGTATGCCACAGTGAAAGCGTGACAAAGTCAATGTATGCATTTTCGTACGATTGTAGGTTTCGGTCAGCGGTTCCAGCCTGCAAGTTGGAAGAATAGAATACAACATTCAAGATTAGAATATCGAAATTGCAAGCAACTCCATCTCGCGTTGATCAGGCAGTTGCGTGTTTATCAGTGTCACCAAACTCTTTTTCTGCACAGAGGTTGGTAACACTGATAAATATTCTGAAAAGCAAGGGTAGCGTTCCCCCTTAAGGGTTCAAAAGTTATACTAAAATGTCGCTAAAATCTTCGAACCAGCCGACTGTGCGCCGGGCCGACTGTGCAAACTCGCGATATTTTCTCTATGTTATTACTGTGCCATATTACTGTGTCCGCGCTGCCATCTAGCGGATCTGCTCGGTAAACGGCGCGCGATCGTCACTACAAATTAATATGGCGGTGCCCTAACCTGTCAAAAACATTGAAAAATTCTCAACTTTAAGCAACCATAACTCCTGAACCATTGATCCTACAGGATCGAAACTTCAATCTGCAGAGTCGCCGGGTACAAATTTACAGGATTACAAACCAAATACATAATAATTTATAGGAGAAAGATACAAATTTTGAGTCTGGTAAAGTAAAGAGCGGCCATTTAAAGGGATAAAAATTGTGAGTTCTATCACAGCAACCACAATCGCGCAGCTATCATTTAACTGGAGAATCCGAGCAGGGTTACACGTCTGAGACCTCATCCATTTAAAGCGACCTCGTTCGCCTCCGATTAGGTCCCTATATACAAGTGATCTCTTCCGGCGGTTCGAGTCTTTTTGGGGTTAGGTATCTCTCGGCATAAATCCTTGGCTTCTCCTTCATCGTATCCAGCCCCATCTCTCCTCCCGGTAGTGCTCCTGATACCCACTGCTGCTTCCTCGAAATTCACCGTGTGTCGATCCTTGTCCCGCGGTTGCCAATCTCGAGTAACCGAATAGAATCTTCGACGGGCCAAATGAATCGACTAGGAAATCGAGAAGACCAGGAATCGGTCTTCGGGGAATGGAATTAGTAACGGAGCCCCGAACTACCCCTTGTCTAACTGCGAAGCCTCCCACGCGATAACAGTTAATGGAATCTTGTAGCCGTGATAATGGCGGCGGATCATTCTTCGGGCCCGAAGAATGCTCTCTCGTCAATTCTCCTGCCAAACACGTCACGGCAATTCTTTTGTTGCGTTAATAAAGACTGTTCCTCCGAAAATAAGACAAACTTTACACATCCATCTTCGTGAAATTGTAAAATCGGGTATTTTTTGGGGAGAAACTGCGTGGCGGATTTTTCTGAAATTTTTAGGGTATGTTGTTATACACCATTGGAAGTAAAAAACTTTTCTTACACATATAGTACTCCTATGCGTAGAGTGAAATTATTGCGAACTTTTCGGAACATTTTCTTTTTCAAAATTGTTAACCGTATTTTTTATTAATTTTGGAGGTATGTTATTAGGCGTCTCAGAAATTAGGACATTTGTTTTTTAAAGAAATATTTTGGTTTCGCAGTGTTTTTATTGTCAATAAATATTAGTTCTGTTTCGTCAGAGTAAAGCAATTTTAAAAATTTTCCGATAGGGAGATATTGTGGACTGTATTTTTTAAACATTGTTGAGGTATGTTATTACACGTGTTGGAAAGCAGAAAATATTTGCCTTTTTCAAGGAATATTTATTTTCGTTTCGCCCATCCTTTTTCACGATGATGAAGACTATTTTTTCCGACTCAATTTCTTTGGGTATAGGAATCGCGAAGGTGTAGGAAATATTGGAAGCTATTTTTCCTGTCGCGTCGTCCCTTTTATTCTCATCCTCCGTTTTGTACCAAAAATCTAATTACAGTGGCACATGAAGACGAGTTTTGCAGATATAACAATATCCTATAAGCGGAAATCAGTAATGATTCTGATTAGTAAATAAGGATGCGAGAAATTAAGTTTTGCATTTAATATATATTTGTTACCATATATTATAATTGGAGGATCTTTATGAGTCTTTCCGTAGATTATTTTATAAAAGTTCAAATACAGGGAAGATTAATTTTTCTAACTAGAAAATTTGTTGTGGTAATAGAAATGAAATAGAAGTACAGTAGGGGACCTCGATTAACCGGCTTGATCGGGAGACAAACAGCCCGGATAAATTAAGGCCCGATGTATAATCGAGACCCGAGGAAATAATTAAAATGTACATTATATTCCAAAATAAATTTTGCATTTTTGAAAATTTATTTCCCTTCATAATATAATCATATTTAAACGCATATTTGTTTATAATCGGGATCCGATTAATCGAGGCTCTACTGTATAATTAACTACTATTAGTATACAGATCCACAGAGTAATTGTAATACACTTACTCGAATTAATATTCGGACGCTCTAAAATAGACGATCACTTTTTTAATATTGTACTATACGATTTGAACTTTTTTGAGAAGCTTGAGCAATTAGTTTACTACAGGATGTGAAATTTTTTTCTTCAAAAATAGCAATTGATCGGAATTGTAGAAAAAAAAGACTTATAGTTGAATTTTACAACTTTTTCATGTGGGCCTATATTGAAAATTTAAAAAGTTCGTTTTGTAGATCTATGTCAATGAAACATATTCTAAAATTTTTCGTCAAAATCGGACGACGTTGCTATGAGTTACAAACGTTTAAACATGGTAAAAATTCCAGATTTTCACGATTTACGGCCTATATCTAAGAATTCTACATCTTTCAATGCCTGTCATTTTTTCCCGCATCAAACGATTTCGATGAAACTTTCACAATGCATATAATTGACACAGTTTCATTGAAATCGGTTGATGCGGGAAAAAACGACAGGTATTGAAAGATGTAGAATTCTTAGATATAGGCCGAAAATCGTGAAAATCTGGAATTTTTACCATCTTTAAACGTTTGTAACTCATTGCAACGTCGACCGATTTTGACGAAAAATTTTAGAATATGTTTTATTGACACAAATCTACAAAACGTACTTTTTAAATTTTCAATATAGGCCCACATAAAAAAGGTTGTAAATTCAACTTTTAGTATTTTTTCTACAATTCCGATCAATTGCTATTTTTGAAAAATGTCTTTTTACACCCTGTAGTAAACTATTTGCTCGTACAATAAAACTAATTGCTTGTACAATATTTAAAAAGTTATCGCCTTTTTTAGAGCGTCTGAATATTAATTCGAGTAACTGTATATGTTATAATAGAGCTTAATGTTAGCCAGAGAATTATTTTTTATATTTTATACTAGCCTGAAAGTATATTTTATTGCTGTGAACCTGGTAAACGTGAGAATTCCCGAAAAAATTATCATAAGACAGATTTTGTAGGAATAATGGTAGCCTGGTTGCAACCAATTTAGAGTTTGAGGCGTCAAACAGTCTCAAACACCTCGAACATATAAATATTTGAACTTGAAATGTTCAAACTGCTCCAAATGCCTCGAATATAGATAGAACTAAAATTTGACAAGTGCATACAGCCTTGATCTTCTCGAGCATAGAAAAATTTGGATCTTGAAGCACCGAAACTGTGCGCAGAAGCCTTCGTTATAAAAAAAATCGAAGTTTGAAGCGCTCGGGCTCGCCCGAGCAACTAAACCGGTCGAAATTCGGTTCGTTCAAACAGTCCAAACGTTTCGAACATCTCCCCGTAAAATCCAAATTTCACTCCCCCAATTCGACCCTCAAAGACTCCGCGTTACAAATTCATCGCAGCCTTCATTCTCCAAATTCTCGGGCATCAACCAGCCCTGACGTTGGCCATTAAGCGGACTCTTTGCCGTAACTTACTACAGATAATATTCAATTTAAATTCCGCTCGCGATACACGTAAAACCGGCGGATTCGCGTTCCAGTTCCGAGAGCTGGATCCCCTCCCCCGTCCGTTTAATATAACTGCACGTAACTCCATGTAACTTCTGAAAAATTAGAAACTCTTCGACTTTCCGTAGCCCGGGGTGAGAAGAGACGGGAAGGAGAGAAAGAAGAAAGGCGTATCGAATTACTTAGCGATGTTTTAATTAAAGCGTTACACGGCGAAGTCGCCGGGCACTAACGTAATAACTCGGACTGCAATATACGAAAGCCCGGGGAATGGCTGTGTGCCGGGGATACATATATATATATATATATATATATATATACTTGCCGGGAAAGGCAGGAGAAACTGGATGTATTATTCAAAGTCATCGTGTCTGCCATAGTCCTTGTCCCTAGCCTTAGCCCTTCAGTCCGCTTTTCCGTCTGACATTTTCTACTCATAACTCTCGCTTGGTTTACAGCCAACGGAGACCTCGCCCGTACGTTCCACCGTTTTCCCTCTTCTTTCTTGCAACCTACAACCATTTAATTCGCTACAACGTTCGTTAAAACCACGACATTCAATTTTATAATTGACAAAAGGGATTTCCACGATATTTGCGAAAAATTGATTTCTCTACGAAAGGTTTGTCAACATATTCGTGACGTTTTTCCGGTTAAAACGATACCAAACACCATACCATTTGCATCAAGCTCAGTTCTTCAATGCACGATTTAGTAGAACCTCGATTATGCGAACTCGTGATATCTAAAGTTTTATGTGTTTCACGTGGAGCAGTTCAATTTAAAGGGATCATAAGAAAAGTCTAGTATATATACTCTATATATATATATACATACATATATATACATCCTAAATCTAATAGTTAACGAGATATTATCGAAATAATTTTCTTTATATATATTCTTATATACAGGGTGAGTCCAAGGAAACAGAACACCTAAATATCTCCGTTACTTTTCGTTGTACAAAAAAACTTCGTAGGACAAAGTTACACTGTTTAAAGGGCCACATATAACGGTGCAAGGGAAAAAAAATTTCAAGGTCATTTTTATGAGATTTCAAGGTTATCGATGTTTTTTTAAATGGAATGATATATTTTCCTTAACGTAATGTTGTACCTGACAAAATAACGAATTCGTCCATGTAATACAATATGACCTACAAATGACCTTCATCCCAGAAAAATGGAATAAATAAAATTCAACGTGTAAGATTCATTTGCTTTATTTCTGTTACGCAAAATGTTCAAAAATATTCCCTTGAGCTGCTATACATTCAAATGTATCGCGATATACAACATAGTAACAGATTCGGTGTTGACAGGAAGACATTTATAATATACCTTCACCTATGCGTTCGTACAGAATCGTGTTTATCAACTACTAATTACTCTGAAGACCTTTTTGCTATCAGATTTGCACTGTTTCTAAGATTTCTAATCTATCAGTATATCGATGAACGTTTCGCGATGCGTTACTCGAAGGAAGATAAGATTGATATGATTTTCGTTTATGGAGAAAGTCGACAGTGTTTAAGAGAAGCAGTGCGGTTGTACAAGGACCGATTTTCTAATCGTAATTGTCCGTCGGTTTCCGTTTACTCCAATTTGATAAATAAATTCCGTGAAACTGGTAGCGTTGAAAATAAAAAATGTACGAAGGTGAAGACTGTAAGGAATGAAGCAAACACAATTAATGTTCTGGCAGCAGTGGATACAAACCATCATGCTGGTACGAGGCAAATCGCACGAGAAAGTGGCATTAGTCAAAAATGTGTAGTGCAAACACTCCATGAACAAAAATTTCACCCCTTTCACCTATCGATTCACCAAGAACTTCATGGTAGAGACTTTGTAAATCGTGTAAACTTTTGCCAGTGGGGATTGAGACAATTGATAAACGATACAGCATTTTTTAATAAAGTATTATTTACCGATGAAGATAGTTTTGAACATTTTGCGTAACAGAAATAAATCAAATGAATCTTACACGTTGAATTTTATTTATTCCATTTTTCTGGGTGGAAGGTCATTTGTAGGTCATACTGTGTTACATGGATGAATTCGTTATTTTGTCAGCTACAACATTACGTTAACGAAGATATATCGTTCCATTTAAAAAAACATCGATGACCTTGAAATTTTTTTCCCTTACACCGTTACATGTGGCCCTTCAAACAGTGTAACTTTGTCCTAAGAAGTCTTTTTGTATAACGAACAGTAACGGAGATAGTTAGGTGTTCTGTTTTTTCGGACTCACCCTGTATATGAAGAAAGAAAATTATTTCGATAATATCTCGTTAACTATTAGATTTAGGACATATGATGGTCAACACTTTTATACTCAGAATTTTATACTCTATCGATTCATGGTATAAGAAATAGAAAATTCCATTTTAAAAAAAAGTTAGCCTTCACCTCAGCTTGGAGAGTCCACTGGGAAAAATAAAAGTCCCACCACATGATGTCCACCTCGGTGCTGAACAACTTTCATCTGAAACATTTTTGCGTATAATCAATATTTTTGGAGATATACGTCTGTAACGCTTCATAATTTTCACCCTGTATGTATATATGATATATATGTATATGTCAGTAAAGTTTCATATACGAAAACAATTAGAAATAAAGTTTTGTCATTAAATTGGTATTGTTTCATCGGTACGTTTTATTTTCTACTATTCTACTGTTAATTGCAATAAGAATTGTTAAAATTTCCGACTAAATGCGTTTCTGTTATTTTTATAAACTAATGTAAAGTAGTAACATTATCCGCTCCGTAGATCCAGCGTTAAATGTACGAGCTCGAGGACAATTTCTATTTGGTGCTTGGATTCATCGATTCACCGACAGAAAAATGAAAAATAATTTTGTTTGAGAGATTCGTCTCACGTTTTATGGTTTAATGGCGGGTCTACGGAGTCTGAGTATTGAGTGCGACCCCGTGCGGGCCGGAACGAAAGATAAATTGTTGTAGCAACGAAGAAAAAACGCTGGGACCGGCTACGTGAACGAAATTTTGTGTCGTCGAAGTGTTAGCACAATTTAATTGATTTTCTCGTTAAAGTCTACGGCAATTCTTCTGTCAAGCGAGCTTGGGAAGCATCGTTGATTAATTACGTTCACTCTGGATGAATTTTTGATATTAAAACACGCGGTTCTACCAGTACAGTTTCGTACATGGAGGTTTTTTGTTAATCATAAAAAGGGCATACAATTTTATCTATAACTTTGGATGAAGTAAAAATATTTTCTTGAAAAAATTACTGTATATTCTTCAAAGATTGCTAACTAAGCCTGCAAGAGTACAAAGCGATAGATTGAATAATTTTTTCTTTGTAATAATAATCCTCCAATGCCAAAGTTGATAGGAGAACTATATCGCTCTGTAAAGTATACAATTATAACTACAGCTTTGGACCGGGTGGATATTTTTGCTTGGAAAACTTCCTACGTGTTCCTGAATCATTTCCAAACAGATCCACATTTCAAAATAATAGCTACAGTACTTTTGGTTCAAAAAATAGGTACTCATTGAATGCTCAAACGAAAAAGTAAGAAGATCCAAACAGAAAGGGCCCGGATGGAGAGGGTTAACGACTCGCGTCGGATCTTGAAAATTTTTTCATTTCTGTCGTAATGAGGGGTAGCGGTAGACGCTACAATGGGCGCGTTTAAGCGTCGGTGACAGTTGAACGCATCCTGTTGGACGTAGAACGGAGCAGCCGCCATTCGCATTGATACCGGTATTTCCCGTAGCTCGAGCCTAACCGACAGAATTCAGATTCCATTTGGCATTCTCGAGAGACAACGGCGGCTGGCGGAATGCGTCCGAGCCATCTCTCCCACCGTGCAAGCACACGCAGGCTCTCACGTACACCCTCGCGACGGCATAAATACACTCGGAGAACAATCTCTCTCTCTCTCTCTCTCTCTCTCTCTCTCTCTCTCTCTGTCTCCTTCTCTTCTAGTATAGTATATATGTATACAGACAGAAATTCTCTGCTCGTCTGCGCTCCGGATCCGCAAGTACCCGGCTCGGTACACTACAATGACAATAGACCAAGCCCGCGAACCCCGTTTTCTCTATACAGGGTGTCCCGCGAATTCTCACCGGTTCAATGGAGGAACCCGAGTCTAGCCTCGGTTGTCCCCATCGCCAAACATCAAGTCGACGCTTGCCATTCCAGACAACTTTCCCACTGCGATGTTCCCTCGCTGTGTGTCGTCACACAGACGCGACACTTCCCAGCCTAGCGAGCTTCCGGTTTCCCTCTGACGATACACTGTTAGCGCGGAAGCACCGAATGAGCATTATGAGACGTTCCTACCACGATTAGGCTAGCCTTTATACTCCAATCGATGCTTTTGTGTGTACTGCGTGCGAGGAAATTGTGTGTCACCACTCTCCTGCTTGATAACTAATGTCTCGATATGCGTGAAAACCTCGGCGTCGATGTTTCTGTACGATAGTAATTTACTGACATCACTTTGTTGGTTTTAATCGTTTTTTAACGACACTCTCTCTCTCTGACATACGCGTGATTTTTTTGTGATTAAAATGAGACCAAGCACACGATACAGTTCGGATCGTATTGCCTCTTTAATGGGCCTGCTATAAATATTAAATCTGATTATTAAAAATCAATTATCGGAGCTGTTATCCTGAAATTTCTATTTGACCATGTTTCAATAGTATACATAATTGATTTCAAAAGAAAATATCCATTTGATTCGAAGTTACACTCAGAGAAGTATACGCACACACTGTTCTAGTCTTCCAAACTTTGACGGTCGACAAAAAGAAGGGGAAACTTTACCTTACCTGACTCAAAATTTGTGCCGTTCTCCTATAAAGTATGATGTATTTGGTATGTAATTCAGTATATTTGTACCCTGGGCGGCTGCAGTCGTCGTTTCGATCCTGTAGGATCAATGGTTGAAGAGTTATGCTTGCTTAACGTTGTTCATTATTCAGTGTTATTGACAGGTAAGGGCGCCGCCATATTGGTTCGTAGTGACGATGGCGCGCCGCTAGATGGCAGTGAACCACTAGAGGGCGTACAGAAATATCGCTAAAATATAGAAAATATCTTAGAAAATATTTACAAAAACCTGACCCAAACCTAACCCAGACCAGTTAAAACGCAACATCGTGGCCATGTCTTCCAAAATTCAAACAACAATCGCAATATCCGCTCTATATTATCAGCATTAACTCGTGCCCGTTCTGCCATCTACCGGTTCTGCTCGATAAGCGGCTCGCGATCGTCACTACAAACCAATATGGCGGCGCCTTACCTATCAAAAACACTGAATAATGAACATCTTTAAGCAAGCATAAGTCCTGAACCATTGATCCTACAGGATCGAAACTTCGATCTGCAGGATCCCCAGGTACAAATCTACTGGATTACATACCAAGTACATCATAATTTATTGGAGAAGGGCACAAACTTTGAGTCCCGTAAAGGAAAGAGCAGCCGAAAAGAAAGTACTGAAGCCGCCATTTTGATATTTTGTGGATTCGTTCACGTACATTTGAGGAAAACGGCCGAATTTCTTCAAGAAAAAATATCTTCCGGATCCAAAGTTACAGGCAGAAACGTGGTGGCTGTCCGACGATTTAGCTGCAAATCTGGATGCGGAATCGCCGGTGGATTTTTCGATTGAAATTGGTAGATCCCGATCTGGACCCACGGGGTTAGATAACGGGGAATTATGGGTCCGGAAGTAAGACGGTATTTTGATCCCAATAAATCCAGCGTGAATCTATCGACGACAGGGAATACGTTCGGTGAAACCGCAACCTTTGGTCACTATACATATATTCGCGGGTCACAAGGAGCGACATAGAGCAGAGATTATGGGACTCCGGGGAGCAAGTTAATACATCTTACGCGACGAGATGTTTGCCTGTTTGTCACTGCCTCTCCTATATCTCCGTTTTCCCTAGTTATTTATTTGTCTTGGCCTCTCTCTCGCACTCGTCGTACACGGAAGCGCGCGTTACGATCCAACGAGAAAATGTGTCGGTGCCCTCACGGAAATCCCACGCACGTACTGCTGATTTCATAATTTCGGCATCTTGCCAGGGACCGGGGGTACGTGACCGACTCGAGGAATGTGCTCAAGAAGTCGTAGATCGACCTAAATATCGTGACGAACGCCATATCGGCCAAATGGATTTCGGATGTAAATTGGAGCCGGGATATATGGTCGCGCTCCCGTGTTCGTTCGAGCCGATTCGCCTGATAAATCGGCCTGAATGATTGCCCGCGTAGAGACCTCCGTTTGCAAATCTACGAAAATTCGTTAAATATTCGCCGACCATATCACCGACCCCTCAAATTCCACTCGGTGCTATTTAGACTGCCGCCCGCAATGAAATTGTGAACGCAGACGTGCTTTGTTTTCGAAAACGTCGACGGTACTACGGGAAAAACTTCTTTTTTGATTCGTATTATATCCCCGAAAAATTGTTTTAATTACCCACGATGCGTAATACACTATACCGTAAACGTTTCATGAGAATTTTCCATACAGTCTTTTTTTTAAATCATTATAGCTGCAGTTTTCAAAACAGGACTTTTGTACATCCAGCATATGTTCTCGGTTATTTTGAGCCGGCATAATTTTCGAGATGTTAAAAAAATGTCGGATATTTCCTAATACAAGTAGGAATATATCCAAAATGTTTAAACAAATTACGGCGTACAGATTTTCTTCCAGAAATTCCTACAAGTCGCTTTATTGTGTCAACTAGTTACACGAATATAAGTAGCTATAATTTTGAATCCTTTTTCTTGAAAAAATTACTATACATTCTTGAAACATAGTGGATTAAACTGAAAAGGTTTCGTAACCATGCGTGCCATAGTTATTTTTTATTTAATTATCGTGTTTCATTATTTTAAAGATTTTAAGATCAAAATCGCTACAAAACTACACCATTCTAACCATAACTTCGAATCCAGTGGATACTTTTTCTTGAAAAAATTACTATATATTGCCGAAACTTTTCCAAACGGATCCGCAAAATTTCAGAATGGTAGCTGCAATAGATTTTTAATGTTAGTTTCTATAGCAAGCTTTATTGATAATATGATTGTACCTATAGCTTTGAACGAAATTAATATTTTTACTTCAAAAAATTACTGTACTTTCTCCAAGCATGTTTTAACAAATCCACAATATTTCAGAATGATAACTGCAGTAATTTTTTGATTTTCTCGAATAAAGTTTCACTCAATGAATTTCAAACAAATTTCTAAATCGATTTTCAGTTTAACAAATTCCTATGTATAGCGTTTTTGGATTTAAAATGACACATTGGCAACGCAAATGGGATATCCTATGCAGCGATGCGTTGAAGCAGTTTACATCTGATCATGTGTACAACAGACGGAACGGATACGGACGCTTATCAGAGGTTGAGAAATTGCGAATGCATCGGCGCTGATGCACGCGAACGCGATAGAACAGTGTACCCGCGTCGCTTCAATCATTTCACTGGTAAACATTCAATTACTCGAATTGTTTAAACTTTAAAGCGTGCCGAATATCTATGATGTCATTCTTATCAACAGTTATCCAGCTATGTCTGAATTATTAGTTTATTTTAGACCTGTTCCCTTAGCTTGGTACATAATACTGTTATGAGTTCTTATCAAACTATGACGCTAGAACTTTGGTTTATTTGTAATTATGGAATCTAATACGCTTAATGGAGCCTCGTGACAGCCTGGGTAATTTCGGGAGAGATGCACCACATTTTGTATTCTACTTATAAAAATTTTACTAAAAAAAATTGAAAATGTAGACAGGCATAGTTGAATTCTTTATTTAAATCTGTTTAATAAAATATAACGTTATACGAGTAAAACTTTTATATTAATATATTCATATACTGTTTAAAAAAACGTTGAAAAAGTGCATCTCTCCCTAGGGCATGGGGTGAGTTGCACTCTTAATTGGGGATACACGCACTCCTTTATTTATAGCCTCTTCTCCCAATACTTCTATTATTTGTTTCTCTACCACACATGTTACATAAAGTACTATACATTGTATATGTTTCATGGAGCGTGCACGAATACAGAAAATTCAATTCAGTACTAGCAATAGTTTTTTGCAAATATCTCGAAAACTAAAAGAGACCCCCTCATATATGTACAAGAAAAAGTTGTTCAAAATCTCGAAATCTATAACAAATTCAAGTTTCATCAAAATCGAAGAGGAGTACCTCTTTCTAAATAATTACCAATATTAATTAATTAAAGTGTATGGTGTTAACAAATAGTGTGTCAAACAACAAGTGTCAGTTTTAATTTATCGCTTTGTAATTCATTGAAAAAGGGATGCTCCTGACGAAAACGACTGCCTAGTATACTTACATAAATTACTGGTGCGTTTATTCCTAAATTGAGGGATAAATTGCATCCCTAAATTGCATATATCAGTGATGAGCAACCCGCGGCCGGCGGGCCGCATTTGGCCCGGTAGCTACAGTCCGCGACAAATAGATGGCACACCCGTAAATATTGCTATTTCTGAAAACTGTGATGAAATTTGATACATTTCTCTCCGTGTATGTACTTCGGTGGAGCTTCAAGGTTACTTACACCGACGGAATTAAGCGGAGGTTACAGATTCTAGTCTAAATGTAAATAACCGGGGTCACCGACGCGACAAATTGATGGCACAGTCTTAAAATTCTTTCTCTGCAGTTAACACTAGACCGTCAGACCGTCAATTAAATATTGTGCGTGTTTCTCATTATCTTCTATTGAAATTACACTATGGGTAGTGGAAAATCTTTATCCGATGCTGAAATAAAAACGATTTTGACATTGCATAAAGAGAATTACTTAGTTTCAAAAATTGCACGTATTATACATCGAAGCAGAAAAGTGGTGTATAATTTATTAGAAAGTCCTAAAACATACGGTAAAAAAAAGAGTTCCGGTCGACCGAAAGCAGTAAGCGATCGCGGAAAACGTGCAATTTTAAAAGAAGCTTCGAATTCTTCGGGAACATCGCGACAAATCGCTAAAGCAGCTGGTGTACATACAAATGTACGTAATGTGCAAAGGATAATAAAAGAATGTCCGCACTTGGTTCGAATGAAATTGAAAAGAAAACCACCTTTAACCGTTCGGCATAAATCGGAGCGTCTGAAATTTGCACAAGAGCACATACATGGGAGAAAAAAATGGCGTCGTGTTATTTTTAGCGATGAGAAAAGGTTCAATCTAGATGGGCCGCATGGTTTCGCACACTATTTTCACGATCTGCGGAAAGAAGAAAGAATATTAAGCCGCAGACACATAGGTGGCGGAGGAGTAATGCTTTGGGCCGGAATTGGTTATCGAGGAGCGACCGAAGTAAAATTTATTAAGAAAACTATGAACAGCAAAATTTATATAGATTCGATAGACGAACGATTAACTAAATTCGTACAGACAATTTCCGGGAAAAATTTACATTTCAGCAGGATAATGCAAGCGTGCATACCGCAAAATCCGTTAAGCGGTACTTTGAGCAAAGCAAAATTAGTGTCTTAAAGTGGCCAGCGAGTTCGACAGATCTCAACATAATTGAAAATTGTTGGGCGCAACTAGTGTTACGTCGTGTTTTTGAGGCGACACTCACGGTTGATGCGCGGATGGATTCCACTCAAGTTTGTAAGGCTTGAGCCCGGTTTGATCGCGGACGCGTCGACCCGCGAATGTCCTCGTACGAATGTTACTACCCGCCAAATTAATATTGGGTAGCCGGTTCAATGGTTTAAGCGATTACATAAGACAATCGGTTCGAATTATGATAGAATACGTTAAAAGAGCGTTTCGTCCCGGACCTGCTAGTGGACTCGTCGGCAAGGCTGATCTAGCAGGTCCTGCCTTATACGCTAGCGCACGCGAGGGGTTTTAGATCGCTTGTGACGCGGATTTTAGTGCGGTTGTCCCGATCGCTGGACAACGAACTACCGCAACGTAACGTCTCGAAAACTTGTCCGGTATGAATGACAAGACAACGGCCGGTGCGTTGTACTTGTCTAACCGAGGATTAAAAGATGTTGCTTGTCCGAAAGCCAAAATATAACTGACGGTTCCTGCCGAACGTTGCATTTACCAATCAGCATGCTTCGACTGTTTATCCTTCTCGCTGTTCTGAAGGAGCGTTGGGAAGTAGGCGCGACGGTTCCCGGTAATTCGACACTGCCCGTGACGGTCCGGGCGGTCGTTCAAAAGGACCAATTCCATGGTACATTGTTCTTTAAGATATACACATTCGAGACATTTGCCAGATATCTCGAATGGTCGCCGAATGACCCTAATTTACGACATCTTCGAGGAAGATGTTTAGTCACGAACGTACTCTAAATATTGTTCAAAAGAAAGCTACGTCTCGTGTTCCTGCGCGACGGAACAACTAGCAAGACATGTTTACGAAGGCGGAAGACAATTCCAATGCCTTGCAGATTTAAAAACGTTCATAGAACAAAAATGGACAAAAATACGGCCAAAATATATTAAAAAACTCTTTAAGTCACTTCCGAAACGTATGATGGCTATTCTGAAAAATAAGGGAGGCCACGCAAAGTATTAAACACAATGTTATATATTTTACGTACGTAAATTACGTTTTTTTTGTATATGTGCCATCATTTTGTCTTACCGATTTTTGTTATTTTCTTGTTTCCACAAACAAACGGACATTTTCTTTAATTTCATTGTTTGTAATGTAATTTATTTTGTAATAAAAATGTATAAGTACCAAGAAAGACTAGATTTATTATGTCCAAATGATGGAAACATTGAATTTTCGTGGTGTGCCATCTTTCTGTCGCGGACTGTACATTGCCTGCGACCCACCGGGATCCGTCGCGGCGGCCATCGTCCACGATTTTCAATTGTTACTTCCCGGCTATTTTTTCTAATATTATACAGTCATTGTTTAACTGTGTCAGAAAGCACATTCTTCGTGTAACGATCGAGCATCATCGTATTTTGCCATGAGCTCGCCTTTTAGAAAACGCAAAATTGGAAATAAACATCGGCAGTTCATCGATATTTGGACAAACTATTATTTTTTTCTTGCGTAAATAAAAGTGCTGTTTGTTTATTATGCAGTGAAAAAATATCTGCGTTAAAAAATATAATATTGAGGGCCATTATATGACAGTAAACATTCACCAAAATTTAATACTTTGCAAGGACAATTAACGTAAGGACATGGCGGATCAATTAAAATCGAATTTAAATTTGAAACCACCTTCCCTTGAAAGTACTGCATCCAGCGCAGAGACAGCACTTCGTGCAAGTTACCTTGTTACCCAAATTTTAGCAAAAAAGATGAAACCCTTTTGTGACGGAGAAATGGTGAAAGAATGTTTATTGGCGCTAGCAAATGCCGTCTTTCCTAATAAAAAGGATATAATTTCCAAAATTAGTTTGTCGCGTTTTACAGTCGCATGGAGAATTGACGAACTTTCAGAAAATATTGGGGAAAGTTTGCGGAAACATATTTCCAAGTTAGAATGGATTTCTCTAGCTGTGGATGAAAGTTGTGACATTAATGATACCGCACAACTTGCTGTATTTTTAAGAGGAACTGATTCTAATTTCAATTTAATGGAAAAATTTGCATCTTTAGTTTCTATTTTAGGAACTACTACCGGAAATGATATATACAGAGAAATAAAAACTGTTCTGAATGTATTAAACATCCCAATGGAAAAGATCGTTGGAATAAGTACAGATGGAGCTCGAACAATGTCCAGTATCAATATTGGTTTGTCGGGATTATTATCGAAAGATATTAAAAATTTAACAGGACGTGAAATATTTATTTCTCACTGCATTTTACATCAAGAAAATTTCAGTGCTAAAGTTCTAAAAATGTTTAATGTTGTTCCATCTATTAAATTAAAATTGTAAATTTTATTAGATGTCGAGGACTAAACCATCGTGAGTTTAATGAATTTTTGAAGGATATGGAAAGCGAATACGATGATATTTTTTTTAACACCGAAGTTCGGTGGTTAAGTTGTGGTACAATGCTTAAGCGTGTATATGATCTAACAAACGGAATTAAACTGTTCTTAGAGATGAAAAACAACCCGTTTCCACAATTTGATGATAAAGATTGGATGTGTGATTTTGCATTTTGTGTTGATATTACGCAACGCTTGAATACATGAAACATAAATCTTCAAGGGTAAAACAAACTTATCACTGAAATGTTTGATAAAATAAGAACCTTTGAACAAAAACGAAAAAGGGAACGGCAATTAGATTCAAATAATACGGTTCATTTTGCAATTCTGAGAAAAGAAAATTCATCAAATACGAAGAAATATGCGAAGGAGATACAGAGAAAACCAAACAAAGTTTGATATTTTTTCATCACCCTTTAATATAGATGCTGAAAGGATTCCTGAAGAATTTCAAATGGAGGTAATTGATTTACAAAATGACACGGAAGTAAGAAATAAATTTCAGAATGTTGGTCTTACTGAGTTTTATAAGCTTTGCTTTCCAGCTACTAAATTTCCATTAATAGCTACCCTTACTTGACAGTACTTATATGTGCGATTGACTATTTTCGAAAATGAAAAAATATAAAATGTGATCGTCGTAATCGATTGGACGACGAACGATTGAAAAACTGTATTAAAATAGCGGTTTCAAATATCACACCCAATATTGACAAGCTTGTTAATGAGACAGAAAGTCAAGCATCGCATCGAGTTTAAAAAATAATTTATTTAGTTTCATTTAATTAGTAAAACTATATGTAAAGATATATATGTATAATATGTACCTATGTATTATTGTGTATACATACATTATTTAATAATAAAAAATAATAGATCAGATAAAACAAACGCTTTATTGTCAATCTATGTATGAAATAACAAATACTTCCCACAAACTAAAAAATTCGTTAAAGAGGCACTAAGAGACCGTAGCGTAAACACAAACTGAAATTGCTCATCACTGGCATAGATTATTACGATGTAAATGACACGCGAAAAACAGTTAAAAATCGTCCAGTATCGTGCATCTCTCCCCAAATTACCCTACTGTATCCTCCTAGAGTATACAGAACATTTTGTTATAAAAGTCCAGAAGGTCAATAGTTCATAAATCGTTCAAATATAAAAGAAGCGATTAAAGTAAATTAAATAAAGAAATTAATTAACTGTATGCAATAAGTAGAATTTTTCTGTAAATTTTCATTGTCACAGTTAACCATACAAATTCAAATTGAAGAAAAACAGCCCTGTATAAAGTGAAATTGGAGGACAGTAGGTCCCCTAAAATTAATATTAACTTAGACAATAGCAAAATTAGCTCTGTAGAAATTAAAAATGCAGAGAAATCACTCGATAAAAGTTAAAAATAGGAAGAAATGCATCTATGAGAATGAAAAATGAAGTAAAAAAGAAAGCAACGGCTCTATAATAATTCTTCCACTTTTAAATTACTGTAGTTCTCTCCTAATAATTTGCAAAAAAATTGCAAACGTGATAATGTATTCCGTTTCGTCGCATCTTCGTTAAAAATGCCCGACGCAATTAACATTCAGATGTCATTACTTGGAACACAGCGTGAATTCTTGAAAATCGGAGCAGTTTAGTTATGTTGCATAATGCACCGATCATTACGGCCGCGAATTAATATGAATACTCATATACGCATAAATGAATACGCGATGTGATGAATACGATTACACAGGGGGGTGGGGGAGAGAAAGAGCTCGTCGATCGTCGCGTTATACTTTTTTATTAGTAATTCATTGCGGACGGGTTACGTTGTTTGTGAAGTTAAATGAAAACCTCGGCCGGGAAAAATTTATGCGAACGCAAGGGCAGACGGTCGAGTCAGGTGCGTTTCTCTCTCTTCAAGGAAAAGGTTTTTACACGCATAATTCCGTGTATACGCAATTCATGAGGCTCGTAACGTGCCTCGCATTCTGGCTTTCCCACCACGCAAACCAGCACTATTAAACCATAAGGGCGCCGCTAGGAGCCTCCGGTCGCTCCACATTCCCTTCGAGTGGCTCGACTCTAAATTTCACGGTGCATTTGTCGGGCTGCATCGTAATGCACCTGCCATTCAATACTACACAAGAGACTCACATTGTTGACGCTTCGGTGCGATACATCTCGGTAACAAATTGTCGCGCGGAGTTCGACGTGGGCTCGATCGAATCGATTGTCCTTTCCCTTCGAAATGAGCTCGTGATGCTCAAGATCGTGACGCTGCCATCTTTCTTCGCCCAGAGACAGCGAGCTAATCCGGGTATCATTAGCGTATGCAGTTAGTCGTCTCCGTACATTCTTTAAAATAACTTTTGAAGTGAAACCTTCTTTAGGCGTACCGCGTACACAATTGCTGGGCAGTGAACGAGTCTGATCCATCACGCTCCGAGGTAAAACGCTATTCGGATAAACTCGTGTGCAATCATCATGGAAGTTTTCACTTCGGTCTTGCGGTCTTATGCGCACAGTATTGGTCTGTTTTTTTAACACATATTTTGTATTTTGATGTATATCCGCGCCGTGCAATGTGTAGTGCACCGATTCGGTATTACACGCGAGATTCTCAATATTGACGCTTCAACGCGATGTATCTTCGTGAAATATTGTCGCAGAAGGTTCGACTTGTACCCAATCGAATCGGTAGACTTTCCGCTTTAATACGAGCTTAGGATCACAACGCTGCGATCTTTCTTTGCCAAGATACAGCCAGTTAATCCGTTCACTCTATTAGCATATAGAATGAGGAGCAACAGAGAACCTGTGGAACCGTTCTCTCGAAAAATCATTAATCACGTATTCATTAAGGCGGGGCTGTAAAAATCTCACAAAGCAGAAGATTGTTTTTACCCAGAAACTGTAATAAGTAATGTGTACCCTCGATCTTGATATTGTTTAACAAAAATCCTGCCCAGCCACACCCTGTATAGTTATCGTTTGACCTATAATAAATTTAAAAAAATTATTTATTCTTCAAGAAATGTAACTGTTTAAATTCAGATGTTCGATTTTTCGCCAAAAATTACCCGCACTTTTGATCATTAAAAATAAAGTGTACAACCTATCGTCTTGCCTGGATGTCAAACGATAAAAGGATTCTTTCTTAACATACAGTTAAAATTTCAAGTTGATCGCTCCAATACTTTTATCGAAATCATGTAAACAAGCTACGAAAAAGTTTTTTTCGAGAAAAACGCGCTTAAAGTTTGTCGTGCAGTTACTGAACAAATATCAGGTACTTACAACGAAACGAAACGAAGCCACTAAAGATGCCTTTGTCAAATTGTGCTAATGCCACTGCGAATAAATTTGAACTTGGCTGTTAGAAAACTACGACTCCAATAACATAAACGTTTTACAACGGAACAAATATATACCTTGCTTCAAAAGTCCATAACTTTGAACATTTCATGAATATTAACTTAACCATTTTGCAGAGACATTCCTACAAAATTAAACTACAAGATTCTGTAAAAAACGAATAATCGATTTTTTTTACCAAAAACACCAGTAAAGTTCCAGCATCGCGAAATTGCAACGGCCGGGAGAGGAGAAGCGTCTCGAGAACCGCCCCCGAATCCCCGCAGCGTCTTCTAAATAGAGAAACGTGTAGCACGGAATAAAGATCAAAGAAAGGGCGTGCATGATCCCCGAAAGCCGGCCGACGGGCACAGTATTTTTATTACGGGGGAAAGTGAGGCAAGTTACGATGGTTGTTGCTTGTCAAACGACATGAACTCCGCGTCCGGGGAAAGAGAGAAAAACGAAGGAAAGATTCGCAGACTTGTTCCCCGGCGGAATGAAATTGAACGTTTACCACGGGACAGAGATTGCCAGCGTCGGGATTGGCCGGTATGCTTCGAAATGTTTGTCGCAATCATCATTTGTCTTGTAGTTGGCCGATGCGACATGCTTCTGTCTCCGCTCTTCCCGCAGCTTTTCCGGGTGAGGGGGATCCCTATGGTTTTTCCTGCGAGCTTGCGCCAGCCACCTTTTCCTTCCTTCCTTCCTTCCTTCCTTCCTCTTTCCTTCCTCTACATCTTCCTCGTCTTCCCCGACCACTTTCCTCCCCGCTTCCTTTCCGCGAGACGTGCGCTGAATCGGCCCGGTCTTCAACTTGGAGGACGTGCGAGCAACGCTCAGTGGAAAACCTAAGCGCGCACGCGGCTATGGGAACGGGATTTCGTCTTGCGAGTCGAATCAGCGGATAAAAGATAAACCGACGGACAGACTGACCGGATGCGTTGATCAGGCACGTTCACGTGGGTCGGTATGGGGCATCCTGTTACAATTAGGAGCCGCGTGATCGTGATTAGGCAAGGAAACTACAAAAGTGACGAGAAAAGGTCAAACAAAGTAGATGTCTGTACATCCGACTGTTTGGACTGGTTTAACTCCGTAGAAAAGGATATCAGGGTGGTCTATCTCGGCGCATTTAGAAGAGGGAACTTTTTAATTTAATAACAATTTCGATATGAAGCGTCCCGAATCAGCTGGGAACCGCATGCTCGAGATTAGGCAAGGAAACTACAACAGTGACGAGTAAAGGTCAAACAAAGTAGATGTCTGTACATCCGACTGTTTGAACTAGTTTAACTCCGTAGAAAAGGATATCAGGGTGATCTATCTCGGCGCATTTAGAAGAGGGAACTTTTTAATTTAATAACAATTTCGATATGAAGCGTCCCGAATCAGCTGGGAACCGCATGATGGTGATGAAGCAAGGAAACTACAAGAGTGACGAGTAAAGGTCAAACAACGTTGATGTCTGTACATCCAACTATTTCGACTGGTATAACTACGTAGAAAAGGATCTCAGGGTGGTCTATCTGAGCGCATTTAGAAGAGGGAACTTTTTAATTTAATAACAATTTCGATATGAAGCGTCCCGAATCAGCTGGGAGCCGCATGATCGTGATTAGGCAGGGAAACTACAACAGTGACGAGTAAAGGTCAAACAAAGTAGATGTCTGTACATCCGACTGTTTGAACTAGTTTAACTCCGTAGAAAAGGATATCAGGGTGATCTATCTCGGCGCATTTAGAAGAGGAAACTTTTTAATTTAATAACAATTTCGATATGAAGCGTCTCGAATCAGCTGAGAGCCACATGAACGTGATTAAGCAAGGAAACTACAACAGTGACGAGTAAAGGTCAAACAAAGTAGATGTCGGTACATCCGACTGTTTGGACTGGTTTAACTCCGTAGAAAAGGATATCAGGGTGGTCTATCTGGGCGCATTTAGAAGAGGGAACTTTTTAATTTAATAACAATTTCGATATGAAGCGTCCCGAATCAGCTGAGAGCCGCATGATCGTGATTAGGCAAGGAAACTACAACAGTGACGAGTAAAGGTCAAACAAAGTAGTTGTCTGTACATCCAACTGTTTGGACTGGTATAACTCCGTAGAAAAGAATATCAGGGTGGTCTATCAGGGCGCATTTAGAAGAGGGAACTTTTTAATTTAATAACAATTTCGATATGAAGCGTCCCGAATCATCTGGGCGCCGCACTATCGTGATTAGGCAAGGACACTTCAATTTTCTAGTGAAGAGTATAAATCAAAGAACCTACTTTGATGTGTCGAAAGTAGAAACTTGGGGCTTTAAAATGAGCCTAGATAGATTGCCGTTCAATATGTTTTTTCTGCGAAGTTACAGTAGATGAAACATCAACAATCTTTAATGGACGACCTCCAATGTGAAGTGTAACAACAATTCCATTTTCTATTGGAAAAGTACGAATAAAAAGACCCAATCGAAAGTAGAAACTTCGCATATTCACATTGACCCCTAATAGACTGCCACGCAATTTGTTTGCACGGAGTTACAGCGGTCAAAAATCGACTATTTTTGAAGCGCAAGTTCAGCCTTCGATGTCGCTTTTTGGCATGATTGTTATAGCGGCATGGTAACCGTTTTAGCCACAATAATCGAATGGGCAACGAAAAGTTCGGATGGCAGAGAACGTGCAGGAGCTAGCACGCCCGGACCAACGGGCACTCAGTGTGAAATAAGGTAATAATGCTTGATCCGCGAAGACATAATCTGCGGTATTAGCAATTTGCCGAACCTTAACTAAGCTAGCAGCCGGATCCGTGGCCAGGAGAATACTAGAATGCTCATTGTTTCACGCATGACATATTTCTGTATCCTACACTGCACAAATTCAATTACCTTAGCGTTCAGTTAGCATCAGCAACAGATAATTGTTTCGCAAACAAACTTCGAGGAACGGAGTTTGACGATCCAGCTTACCGATCGGAAATGCAAAAACCGATAAAACATGCACGCCGAAACATCCGGGCCAGGGACATCGAAAACTTTCTGCAGAATGATATTATACCGCGCCCAGTTTTTATAGTGATATACCGTGGGAATTCTGTTTCAAATACTATGCATTCCTGGAAACAAACAAATCTCTCTTTCCCAAACAGAAACACCCCATTTTTCATAACAAATGGGCATACAAAGACGGAAGGAATGCAAAACTTAATATTTTTATTATGATATTATTAACAGAAAAAATATAGCATGTATTGGGTTCGCAAGAAAGTAATTTTTTTATTCAAGCAATGAACTTTAATGAATAGAATAGATAGAAAAGAATAAATAGGAAAATATTTTATTCATCGCTCTGTTCATCGCTTGAATAAATAAATTCGGCTTTATTTCACCTTAAAATACCGAAATTGCTTTATTGCGTATTGATAAATATTACTATATAATATTTTCTACTTTAAAAGAAAAAAGTTTTCCTTATGTTTATATTCTGATTTCCATAAAATAATTTTAATTTACCAGAGACGCGTGAACGTTTGCATAATTATCTATTAGTATATGAAAACGTATTGATTTTGACGTTTTGATAGTGGTTTCATTGAAAGGAAAGCTTGTCTCTATTTTTGGCAAGCTTTTAAAATCAGTTTCATGCTCGGGTCTACCCTATGTTCGCCCTACAATGTGAGTTTTAATATGATTTAGTGCGGGGGATGGCCCGACTATAAAACAGTTTTCCGTTTCTCAAGGCGGGACGCGTTTGTGTGTTTACCGATCAGGGCTGGTCACAGCATACGAACGTCGGATTTCGTTGAAAACTACGAGCAGAGTGGCTGTAGGAATTCTGTATTCGAGGGCGAGGGCGTGGAGCCCGAGGAAAACCGCCCAAGACAAGGAATATCGAACTCGATGGAGGATCACCATTCGATTTCACGACAAGGACACGGAAAATGAGGCTCCGAAGTGCCCAGAAGCACCAATCCAATGGCAAAACTTTTCTATTTTTAATCGTTTCTTTCCCAAACTATCGCCGGCAAATTTGTGATGTTTTTCTGATTAAGAAGAGTCCAAACACGATACCATTACGATCGTATTTACTTGTTTAACCCGTGATTTAGTCCCAGATAGCACCCGACGTCTCATAGGCATCTGTTTTACGTCGTTTTAGGTCTGAACGTCCCAAAACTACGTATTTAAGACATCTTAAAGACGTCTATTTGAAGACGTCGTTTTTACGTTTGAAATAAGACGTCTTTTCGGAGATGTCGTCTAAAAAGACGCCTAAATGACGTTTGAAAGGCGCCTAAAAGACGCCTAAAGTCTGAAGACGTCTCTAAGACGTACCGTTTTGTAACACAAGACATTCAGGAGGTTTTCGGGAGACATTCGGGAGCCGTTCAGACGTCTTTAAGACGTCCAAATGTCTTGCGGCAGACGTCTTACAGCTGTCTTGGAGATGCCTTTGTGCTATCTGGGGTAGAACCTCGATTATCCGAACCGACGTCATCCGTATTCTTTTTTCAGTCAGACAATAAATTAAAAGAAATTAAGAACATCTATGTATTATTTTGAACTTACTAGAATCGATTCATAAAGAATTAGATTTCTATTTAGGAAACTTTTTGACATAACTTGTTTGTTTGTAATCATTTCTTTGTGACACTGTCGTCAACATATTTGTCCTGCTTTTCTGATTAAGAAGAGTCCAAACACCACACTGTTCGGATTGTATTATTTACCTGTTTAACCTACGATAAAGTAGAACCTCTATTATCCTCCCTTATCTTAGTTTACAGTTTAAACAGTTCAATCTAAAGTGAACCATATACAACACGATTTATTATACAGTAAAGATTTCATCTAACGTTGTAGCTAGTTGAGCTATTCTATTATTCGGGCACTTGTATTCATTAATTCGGATAATCGAGGTTCGATTATAATGTGGATTAAACGAGTAAATGTGATTCAAATTATGCCGTGTTTGGTATCGTTTTAATCAGGAATGTGTCACGGATGTATCAGAAGTACGAAGAAACCTGAAGAAGCACGTTAAACATTTTAAGATGCTACAAATATTCTTTTGTTGCCGAGTGCTGAAATATGCTCAGAAGGGAAGCTGAGATACGGCATTTTCAGGAATATTTTTCTCGAAAGCCGTAAGACTTTGTTCAAAAGAAGTTTTAATATTTAAAATAGCTTACTATAGAAAGTATCCCGTAATTTTTTTATTGAAAAATATTGATCAACTGCGAAACAATAGCTTAAGCAGGCGACTTCATTAGAAATTAAAAGTTTAATAAGGTTTATACACTGAATAATGCACTATATTGTATCTGGTTCTCAAACGAAGGACTTTTCGAAATATTGAGTAATATTACAATTTTTAACATCAGTCTTTATTCATAAAAAATAATGATTTTGCACAAGACCATTTTTGTCAGTCACAACTTTGATAAATATCTTTAAATTAAACAATCAGAAGGTACTATCCAAGATAAACCATTTTGAATAAATAATTTTAAACATTTTCTAAATTTTTCTTGCACTCCCAATTGAGCATGTCCCTTTAAAGGCATACAATTCGCAATCCAGTAATGAGTTTCTGTAAATTTTTAGTTGTCGACCAGACTATGGACGGTTAGAATCAAGCTTTCGAAAAAGCCAGGCGTTTCTTTCGTTACTGTTTGCAAGTTTTTTCCTGGGACAAGAGGACAACTGTGCTTATCTGGCTTCTTATCGCGGAAACTTTGGCAACGAACGAGATATTCTCTAGCGAACGAGTTACTCTTCCAGTACAGATGCGTCTGGGAAAACTAATTTCTGTCTTGGTTATACAATTTTTTTCTTTCTTTTTGAAACTTCCAACTTCACCGTGTAGATACAGTGAAGAGAAATAATACAAAACATTCTGACGCTACTTATCTTTCGCATTACCATACATCAATATTTATATCGAACCCTGCCTTCTAATAAACAATGTATTGATTGGCAGCGAACTTCGAAGAACTCCGCGAAAGCATAAATCTGCATAATACATTGTTCAACCTTCGTTGTGAAAAATTGTTACACATTTTCTGTCATGAAAATTTCCTGTATAGAAACTCACCTATTTTATGAATTTACGTTAAAAAATTTTGTTTCTCTTCGATTGTGTTGCGTTTGATTGTTTAAAATATGTAATTATTAGATTGTGGATGAAATCTAAAACGCTAGATTGGTTGAAAGAATAATACGTTTGTCAGAGTATATCGTTTTTAGTTCATATTAATATTATGAAACAAATTTTTTGAAGGCAAACATTTTGACAGTACACTGTTGTTTGTAATTATTTCTGTATGAAACTATCGCCAGCATATTCGTGAAACTTTCTTAATTAAAATGAGACTAAAGACCATAAAATTTGCATCATATTTACTCGTTTAATCCACGATGAAGTTTTAAAGGAATTAATATACAATTCGACTCATTGACTAAGTAACTATTCTATAATCTATGGTTCAATGAGATTACTTCAGATAATCGAGGTTCTATTGCATCGTGGATTAAACAAGTAATTATGATTCAAATTGTGTCGTGTATGGTATAGTTTTAATCAGGAATATGTCACAAATGTGTCAGAAGCCTCACGAAACCTGAAGAAGGTCATTGAACATTTAAAAATTGCTTAAACATTCTTTAAGTAGTTATGTGTTGCTTTGTCAGAGAGCTGGAAAAACCTATTTTCAGGAATTTCTTTCTCAAAAACTTCAGGAACTGTTGTAATGTCTCAAATATAGATTATTTATAGGCTACTACACAATTTATTTATTATCACATATTTATCAGATTGCTTAAAAATTTATAAAATGGGCTTTTCACCGGTAAAATACGATGAAAAATTTAGAATGTTGACGATAGTGCTGTTACCTATCGTACATTTTATATGCAACAATGTAAGCAATGACACTAAAAATGCATTGTTTTCGGCACAAAACGGACTTTTTAAAAGGAAAATCGAGTGCAAGGGAGGGTCCGTGCGTGTTTGTACGCAGGCCTTCGAATATTGAAGATGAGGGTAGTCGGATTTCAAAGTATCCGAAAATCCACTTACATATTCCAGCAAACTGCTTTTGATTTTCGGTATACTTTGATGCGCGCGGCGATGGAGATCAAAGTAGTCGATGTCGCAGCGGCAAGAGAGCCGCCATTCGCAGCCCATAAATATGTTATTTCCCTTGAGTAAGATCATTGCTTCTCTCTTTGCTCAAAAGCCTCTCCGGAGAGCTGTATAGATTGCACGCTACTCATGATTCCTAGCTCGCTTACCTTTGCTCCGCTTTTCTCTCGCGTTCCTTCGCTTTAACTGCAACCATATGCTTCCCTGCAAGTTCGCTTCTCGATCCGCCATTCGGTCGATTAATCCGCTAATTTACTAGGAATGCGATTACCTAGCCCGAGTCGAACATTCGACAGTCTTAATCGCGTACGAACCACTTTATTTTAAATATTCGATCTTTCTGGCGACGACGTTACAACGAGGATTTTCGTACACTCCGGGGTCCTGGAAAAATTATTAGGTTTCATGAAACTCTCGTAGTAACAACTTCTAGTGACACGGGTATTTCACTCTTATTTTAAATCACCATTTGTAGAAATTAATTTTCTCCTTATTCTGGCTTTTATTAAATAATTCAGTGTTTGATAAATGCATAATTATTATAAGTGAGGGAGAACATCGTACGAAAAATGTGAAACGCAGGGTTGGAAAAGTAGAGGCTTCGACCTTTAAAATGAGCTAAGGTAGAATATAGTAAAATTTTTTTCCACATAATTACGACAGCTCAAACATGCATAATTTTTCTTTGACGCTTTATCAGATGTGTATAGGTGCAATATTTCAGTACTATACAACAATATTTTTCTAAAACATGTTCCCTGCCGAATCAGATGATTAATTGAAAATCAAAATTCGTAGCAAACACAAAATTGTCTGTCCTTCATGTATCCGGTGCACTATCCATTTAGTTTCACAAAAGCTAACAGGTATTTACTATTTCCTTTAAAAATTGTGATAAAACAAAAACGGTATATGTAATAGTACTTATTTCTCGGATAATCCTACAGTCTTACATTTTTAATAACTTCTGGTGAACGGATATTTTACTTTTATTTAAAACCATCACTTGCAGAAATTAATTTTCTCTTTATTCTGGCTTTTATTAAATAATTCAGTGTTTGAACAATAATTATTATAAGCGAGGGAGAACATCGTACAAAAAATTTGAAACGGAGGGTTGGAAAAATAGAGGCTTCGACCTTTAAAATGAGCTAAGGTAGAATATCGTGAAATTTATTTCCATATAATTACGACAGCTGAAACATGCACAATTTTTTTGTGAAAATTTTGTATATACAGTTACTCGAATTAATGTTCAGACGCTCTAAAAAAGAATATAACCTGTTTAATATTGTATACGATTTGATCTTTTTTGGGAAGCTAGAGCAATTAGTTTACTACAGTATGTGAAAAGAAATTTTTTCAAAAATTGCAATTGATCGGAATTGTAGAAAACATGTTAAAAGTTGCATTTTACAACTTTTTTATATGGGCCTATATTGAAAATTTAAAAAATACGTTTTCTAGATCTGTGTCAATTAAACATATTCCAAAAATTTCGTAAAAATCGGTCGACGTTGCAATGAGCTACAAACGTTTAAAGATGGTAAAAAATGCAGATTTTCACGATTATCGGTCTATATCTATGAATTTTTACATCTTTCAATGCCTGTCGTTTTTTTCCCGCATCAACCGATTTCGATGAAACTTTCACAGTGCATATAATTGGCACAGGCATACAAAACGTACTTTTTAAATTTTCAATATAGGCCCACATAAAAAAGTTGTAAAATGCAACATTTAGTATTTTTTCTACAATTCCGAACAATTGCTATTTTTGAAAAAAAAATTCACATGTTGTGGTAAACTATTTGCTCTAGCTTCCCAAAAAAGTTCAAATCGTGTAGCACAATATTTAAAAAGTTATCTTCTTTTTTAGAGCGTCCGAATATTAATTCGAGTAACTGTAGATGCAACATTTCAGTACTGTACAACAATATTTTTCTAAAAAATATAATCATGTGAATCATGTGATTAATTCAAAATCAAAATTTAAAGCAACCACAATACTGCAAATTAATACGAATTTCCAGAGTTGAATCCAAACCCTGACGAATAGATCACAAAAGAATCGTTTTCCTCTCGTCGACATTTTGTTGTATACATACTAATAAACCTCGGAGAATACTGAAAACGATTAAAACTTCGAATAGGTTTTGGCCCGGGAGATAAATCCGCGTGCGCTCTCGCGAAATTTTCTTACGTAGCTAGAAAAATAAAAGCATTATTCGCGGGGTTTGAGTGCTTTACCCTGCATTCGAGCATGCATGTACGCCAGGGAGGAGGTAAAAACGTGGAAAAAAGGCAGGCAGAGTAGAGTAGAGAAGGTTGGTAGGTAGCGGTGGATCATTTTTCACAACGAGACGGTCGAATGAAAGCACGATTCCATCATCCAGGCGGACATGAAAAGCGTTTCGTGATCGCTTTAAAATAAGCTATTCTTCCAGGTTTACATACGAAACGTGGCGCGGTGTAGTGCTTTATTTCATGGTCGAGCGCCTCGTTCGCATCAACAAAACTACAAATATCCAAATGCAGGCGTGCGTAGACGTCGTATCGCGCGATTAGACCACGCTGCACGTCGGTGTACAACGTTCTGGTTGCATGTATCAGCTGCATTCGATGCAGCATTCTTCCCATAAAAAAAAAATAGAAATCCTCGTAACGAGGGAAAGCTAAATGAAAAATGCTCCCAAAGTATGCTTTCCATTTAACCTCCTGGGTTTGGGTCGTAAAAGTTTGCAAATACGCTGGCTGATCACCAGGCTGTGGACCTTTATGCGAAATAAACATTTTCTGTGTCATTCACAAGAAAGCTGCATTTTATTTTTCCTTTCAATCATTTTTACACATACAAGATAATGTTGCAACAGATTTTTCAATCTTTTGTTAGAAAACCATAAAATTCACATTCCAACGATCATGGTTAGAGCCACAATGCACTATGACAAGTGTATTTGTTATTTTCAAACGTGAATCCTTTACAAGAAAATAATACGAAAGAAGTTGAAATGTCTCGAGAAGTATATTCGTCATATGCAGTTGAAAAGTGTAATGGATATAAACGAGGCAAAATTTACATTTTCTTATTTTGATTCTAGGTCCCAATTTCAATTATAATTTTAATTTCGTTTATAACAAGAAAGTTAGGATGAACAAATAACTCAAGAATTTAAGTTTCCATGTCACATAAGTCGAAATTATGGTATGAACTCATCCGACATAATCAGAGTTGGGCAAAAATTTTATTCAAATAAAAATTGTTGCCCAACTCTGAACATAATCCTATCATAAATCATGCATCGATATCTCGTGAATTCCACTCTTTTATCTGACATTTACCAATTTATTACATGGAATGCATTCTTCTTTGTGCATTCAGAGTGCAACATTCAAATACTAATGAGTCCGGCAAATTTTTAATGATAGGTAATGCGGGTACAATTCGTTCGGGATAATTAAAAATATGTTGGCAACAGTAGATTTGGTAATAACAATTCAGTTCCATAATTTAATTTAATTTATAGGAAAATTAATTTCGGAAACGCAGATGGCAGCTTTCTGTATTATTAAATATATTATTTAGTTAGAAACTAAATGAAGTAATTATTATAATTTCGAACAGTTTTATTTTGCATAAAAATCCGCAGTCTCGTAATTTTAATGAGTGTGTTGTCTAAAGAATATGAATTTTTAAATTCTTAAAAGAATAAAATGATTCTTTAAAGAATTATTAAATTTTTCCTATTATCGAAGAATTTATTAACAAATATTGAACATGATTAATTCATTCTAGATTTTTTTAGACAATTTCGAAATGTTTAAGTATACGTAATTTGCAAACTGGTTCCTTCGTGGAAGTTATAATTAACTGACTCAGTAAATGCATTATATACGAACAATAATTAACAAATTTAATTATTATTTTGATTATTATTTCTGCGTGCATTATTGCCGAGCATGATGAATGTAGCAATGTGGCATGGATTTTACAAAGCGAATTATGGAAAGTTTATTATTAAACACGACATTATTGATTCAGCAATTTCAGATTTAATTTTTCGCTTATCTGTCGCTCGAGTTTCGGGGAAAGTTAACTTCTTTGTTTTGTTTAGTCGTCGCTAAAAAATCTTCTGTTTCACGCTGGGTGAGATTTAATTTAACTTCGGTGCTAAAATTCACGTCGTAAAGTTGATGAATTCTTGTAACGCGGGGACATGGTCTCGAGATTAGTTGCACCTCTCGGAAACTGCACTCTGCGATGTTACACAGTATGCAACTGGCTAATTCTAGGAGAAACCGTCTGACAAATCAGCCCAATTTCGAAGAAAGACTACGTACAAAATTACGTTATTGTTCCAGTATATTAGTAGAACCTCGGATTGTATCATGAATGCATTGAACGTGGTAGTACATCGATTTGTACACTTGACGCATCTGAAAATTATTATAGCAGTAGTATGTTTGTATTTAACAAGTCATTTTATAAATAAATAAATTGTATTTTATAAATAATTTTCGGGTAATTGAGGTTGACCGTTTTAATATTTTAGGATACAATACATTTTCCGTCGCACAATTTAAAATATGCACAGCGTATCAACGGACGAGTCGCGAATCTACAATTCGCAACTTTTTAGGGGATTATGGTTTCACGAGCGATTGTAGGGCTTATTACATCGGGCCAGTGGCCGCTCATTTTTTCGGGTACGAGCCTCTCGGACCATATGAAAGATCGCGCAGGAAACCCGGTATTACGTTCTTGCAAAAATTCCATCGGACGAAGTTAGCAAGAGGTAAAACGCCATCAACGGATGCGCAATTTTCCGCACCGTAGAACGCGGCCCGAAAAGGCCACGATGGAAAATGGACTACGATTTGCGCGAGACACACTTACGATGATACAATGACGCCAGGAAGGGGATAGGATACCTGTCTTGCACGGTTCTTTGCCTCTCTCGTTCAATTTTTTCGCCCTCGGAAAATAAACTGCTCGTGTTAAGGCTGCGCCATTTTATAGAAAAACCCGCCCGGTAATTCACTGTTTTGTTTTTATTATAGTTCATCGACGGTTCTAAAAGCAGAGCTTGCGAAAATAATTACTTTTGTGGATTTCAGTATTAAAACGTTTACAATTACATTAACGTTCACGCTCGATAGGGTAATGTGCCGATATTTGTTAGACAGGTGTGCACTAATTCTTTGACCGAGCTTTTCTGTTTTCAATTATTCCCTTACGAAATCTTTATCGATGTATTTGCGACATTCTTCTGATTAAAATGTGCCCGAACACGATACAATTTGAATAATATTTACTTGTTTAATCCACGATCTAGTAGAACATCTAGTAGAACCTTATCCGAATTATTTATATAACAAGCAAATATGATCTAAAGATGATTATATCATGTTTGCACTCATTTAAATCAGAAGAATGTCACGAATATGCCAGTATAACTTCCATAACTAAATAATTCAAAATCAACAATGTTTTGTTTACTAATGTAATAGCAATGTAATACATAAATTATATAGACATAGTATATATAGTATTATGTTTCTGCAAATACGTTTTTGTTGCATCCACTTTATTACAGAGTTGAAGGTGTTATTTTTTTTAAATTCTAAGTAAAATGGTGTATATTTGTTATTGCCACTTTATTACACAGTTGAAGGTCGATTTGCCCGAGGGTTGTAACGATAATTTATTATCAGAAATCTCTGTAAATATTGCAAATAACCCGCTCTTGTTTCTCCACGAGGTTTTTATGTCAGCACGTGAGTGCGGTTTCATTTGCTTGGAATAAACTGTTATCTTTATTGCGAAATCGCTATAAGATAATCACACTTTCCCAGAGTGCAAACACGTTGGTGTTGCGTATGCATGTATGCATCGGGCACATTGTAGAACCGGGCTAAAAATACGTAATAACAAAAATACACATAATAATGCTATAAGAAAATATTTAAATTGCTTTTTATAATTTTAGTAATTGAAAAAAAATAAGAAGTATAAATTGTGAGAGAAAAACGTTGCTAGAATATCAGAATACATGCCAACAACAAAAGTATTGAAAGAATTGTTTTTATTAAAAAATTGTTTTCTCATTTTTACTAATTAGAATAATAAAGAACGGGTAGGAAGAAAAATTCGTAATAATTTGTATGGACGTGTCACTGGATATAATATATGTATAATAATAATAACAAGAATATCAACTAACATAAGAATTTAAATGAAAATGTATGTTTTCTTGTAATAATTTTAATATGCTACAAATAAAACAAATGTTTTCTTTCGTAAATGCAAAAAATTCGCTGGTTAATAATGACATTAAATGAAAATATTCCATAAAAAGAACATGATTTCACATTTTTAATAACTCGAAAAATAATGAGAGAATAGTCGAGAAAAGGTTTGCAACGTTCGTTAGCATATCGACAAAATACAAAGCTTGTAATCCGTGTACTTGCATAAACATACACATAATAATGGTAAAATAAAATTGTTTATATAAAAATTAATTCCGTGTCTTGAATAATCAGAGAAATAATAACTAGCCAACACTCTTTATGTTTTTGTCACAGTGTGAAAAGTATATTTATTGTGCATGCGACGAATAATGTTGCATACAACGTTGCTGAACGTACATTTGCAAAAATGAAACTTCATAAAATACTCTACAAAAATAACAAGAATTCAATGTAGCTACACTCGTATAAAAATTGTTGAAGAAATAAAAGATTTTTAATTCGACTATTTGCATAAACATGCAGGTTCAGTGCCAACAATATCAGCTTATAAACAATAAAGCATGTACGACAACAATGACTGCACTTTAAAACAGCAGAAGAATTAAATGAATGTAAAAATTCCAGCGTATTAAAACAATTACCGAAGGAAATAAATTTGCAAAAATGTTTGCATCCGCGGTGTAATAATAAATAAATAGCGAAGAGGGGTTTGCAATATTCGTCGGCGTAAAACGTAGAAATAAAAGACTTATACAGTTGCCCGTTGTATCGGGGAAAAATCGGGAACGCGTGAAAAACAATGGAGGCGACGATTTAACAGAAGAAATTACAGGATAAAAATGTTTCGTAGCGTGCGAATGCGGTTGACAAGAGGGGGAGCCGGTGCAGTTTTATTGAGCCCTCGATGCGTTACTATCAAAATCGCCATCTTTGCGCGCATTATCCTCTCGAGATTCTCGCTTTTAGCACCCTAGCCTTGAACACCCCACTGTGTTCCATTATTCGCATTGTTCGAGCATTTGGCACTCGGGCCCGAAAAAACGTCATTGTTGTTAATTTTACGAGTTCGCCGCTTCCGGCCTTTTCAGAGCCTTCATTCGCGACATACGGTCGCCATAATAAACGGCCGATTGTTCGATCAGGATCGCTACTACTGGCGAATATGTTGCCTACGACCGTTTAAGAACCATCACTTAGTTCTCGTTAACAGACTGCAGATATTTGTGCAAAACCAACATTTTTGTTATACATAAAAGAACTGTTTTGTATTTGTTATTATCCCCTTGCCGTACTTTGACGAGCCAGACTCGTGCTGAAAGTTTTTATCAATGTTTAACAAATATGAATCTTATTCGTTTCATTTTAGATGAAATACAATTTGATTTGTTTGTAATTAATATTCAAGCATTAAAAAAAAATATACATTTTCCTTTCCCTTCTACGACATTTTTATGCATAAAGACGTTCTATCGCTATAACTGTAAAAGTGCGGCAAGGGGTTAAGAAATTTTTGGTTGGTCACGGTCATTTCAGGGCAATCCCCTGTTGTAAATAATTGGTGATGGAATATTACTAATTATTCATTATTAATTGATAATTATACATTTTAATTGATAATTATTAACTTCAATTTTCGTTTCCACACTAATGATCTTTACACAAATAAAAATTTTTGGAGTGAACGCATAAATAAACCATTTTTTATTTTTATTTACAAAATTAACATTATTTATTACTACAATGTCGTCGGGATAACGTTTTCCGAAATTATTCGCCTCGTTGATCATGGAGAATTTAATTTTACTTCGCAGCTGCTAAATTCAGATGTAACTGTTCGATCACGATAGCAATTCAAGTTAAACAACTTACTTTATTTCTGTAAGAAGTATTTCCTCAGTTTCCTTCCCGGAATACTTCAAATTATTATTGATATAATTATAATATTGTCCAGATGGAATTTATCCTTTCTTATTCGTTTTATCCATTGATTTCAGGCTTATAAGTCAGATTTGAAAATAATGCTTCAAATAAGATTGCAAGTCGAGCCAAACAAGTTGTTTTATTTCGTTACGAATACATATACACGTCGTTACAAACTTTTGTAAGTATTTTCAATTCTTCTCTTGTATTTCATTGTTGTATTTCATTGTGATATTTCATTGTTGCATTTTACTCTTGCATTTCATGTTGTATTTCATTTTTGTATTTCATTCTTGTATTTTATTCTTGTATTTCATTGTTGTATTTCATTGTTGTATTTCATTGTTGCATTTTACTCTTGCATTTCATTTTCGCATTTCATTCTTGCATTTCATTTTTGCATTTCATTCTTGCATTTCATGTTGTATTTCATTCTTGTATTTCATTGTTGTATTTCATTGGTTTATTTCATTCTTGTATTTCATTCTTGCATTTCATTTTTGCATTTCATTCTTGCATTTCATTCTTGCATTTCATTCGTGCATTTCATTCTTGCATTTCATTCTTGCATTTCATGTTGTATTTCATGTTGTATTTCCTGTTGTATTTCATTTTTGTATTTCATGTTGTATTTCATTTTTGTATTTCATTCGTGTATTTCATTCTTGTATTTCATTCTTGTATTTCATTCTTGTATTTCATTGTTTTATTTAATTCTTGTATTTCATTCTTACATTTCATTCTTGCAGTTCATTCTTGCATTTCATGTTGTATTTCATTTTTGTATTTCATGTTGTATTTCATTTTTGTATTTCATTCGTGTATTTCATTCTTGTATTTCATTCGTGTATTTCATTCTTGTATTTCATTCTTGTATTTCATTTTTGTATTTCATTCTTGCATTTCATTCTTGTATTTCATTCATGTCTCCAATATTACCATTTCTTCGTGACGAATGTATTCGCCGTACAAAAATCTGTAAATGTCTCCAATCTGTCACGAATACTTAACTTCCTTCTCGTCTTAGAGTATTATAATAGCTTTTCTTTGTCGAGTATGCTGGTCACAGAACATTACGTCTCCGCGACGAGTATACTTGCCTGAAACACGTCCAAGACTTTAATCGGTGTTCACTTCCCAAAGTGTTGCACTCGGATTGTAATAAATTACGTTTAATCGCGTTTGAAAATAAATGTGCTGTTCAAAGCGCAACGCAAACTGCATTGTATCGACTGCAATTGACTCCTCGCGCAATGTTTTCTTTTTCGCCGCGACTCTCGTCGCTGAATCACGCGTTTTCTGTCACGTTCTAGGCCATCTGTCCGCTATTGTTGCGTGTCGTTAATGCAGTTCGTCAAACTTCACGCCGGAGAACACTTAAAATCAGCTCTCGACTGAATAGTGGAGCCAAATCACAAAGAATCACTTATCAAAGAGAAAAAGAGAGTCTCGCTCTCTCTCTCTCTCTCACTCTCACTCTCTGCTTCCGGTACCTTTGAAACAGAGGACCGGCGTGACCGAACAATAGATTTCAAGGATACTAATTGGGCGCCGACAGTAACACCAATTGTTTCGCGTTAATTACACTTTTTTGTGCAAAGGCAAAGCCTTCGCGGCTCTGTTGCCGCGGTTACCAACAGAATATATTATTTACGAACCTATGTATTATATCCGCCCATTTTTTCTTTTTCTGTCACAATTCGATCAGAGAAACAACTCCACGACAAACTTCATTGCGAAAACGATTCTATCGTCACGCTAACCGTTCGCCGAATTCTCCTCACCAAATTATCTCCAAAAAACATGTTATTATTAACACTAGAATTACCGGATCCGTCAAAACGACGGGATTTAGATTCTTTATTCTACAGGATATTTAAAAAATGTTGTACTTCCTTGATGCAGCCGATTCCTGAGGCCATTTGAAATAACTTTCTCCATCGAGAATAACGGTTTCTACTCTTCTGTAGAAATTTTGGAACTTTCGCATGCTCAAATGAAAGCTGCGGGAACGTACTTTGTGATGGAAGTACTTGAATTTTCCAAAAAATGTGATAGCATGGCGAAAATTTAGAAAATCCAATTGGTAGCTATGGGGAACTTGATTTAAGGGTGCAGTGTGCTAAAATTTTTATTTTTGTATAATTTCTAGTAGAAACGATACTTTTGTGGTCGCAAATAGAAGCTAGAAGAACTCACTTTACGATGAACTAATTTAGATTTAAAAATAATTTGGAATTTCATATGAAAAATTTCAAAATTTCAGTCTGTAGCATCAAGGAACATGATTTAAAGGTGAGGGGTCGTTTAAATTCATTCTTCGACGTCTTTCAGTGAAGGTTTATTAACTTTTGAGGCTGCAAATGAAAGCTGAAAGACCATACTTTATCATAGACTCACCTCTATTTGAAAATAATTACGACCTCATGCTGAAAATCTCGAAGAGTCGATCGATAGTCTCGAAGAGGCAGGTAGAATAATCAGGTGCTGATTAAGGAATAATGGAGTAGATTCAAAATAATATTTGAATTAATTCTCGTGGATGTTTTTCGAGTTTTGAAGATTCAAATGAAAACTAGAATAAGACGCTTTGACATGAATTCATGTAGGTTTGTGATAAAATTCGAGATCACGTCGAGAAGTCGATGAATCCCTGTCATGAACCCGGAGGAACATGATTAGAACTTAATGAGTAACTTGAAATTACTTTTAGAACGCTTCTTGTGATTCTTGGTGGAAATTTTTCAACTTTTGATGTTTCAAATGGAAGCTGGAAGAATTTTCGATTAAAACATAATGTCGATTTCTTATACAAAATGTTAACCCATAGCGTCGGGAATTGAAGGTGAGGGGTGGCTTCAAATAATTTCTCAATAATTTATTTCTTCCTTTAATAATGAAATACAATTAATAAAATTGTCAAACATTGTAAAAGAACACAGCGTTTTTTAATCATTCAAAATGACACTTCCTAATTATTACGTCGAATGGTGAGTGTATTCTTATCTGACGAAGGTTAAATATCAAAAGGTTCATTCTCGCGCGGTGTAATAGCTAGAGTAACATCGAGAAAATAGCGATTGCAGAAGGGAATAAACTCCCATGAATGGGTTAACGACACGTCGGTCGTAAGTGAAAAGTTTAAGGACGATATCGCGATATCGTGAAGGCCGTCGGATTAATGGAAAGAGAGGAAAGGGAATGAAACTTTAGAAGCACCTTCTGGAAAGAACAGGCGTCGCCGGACCTCGAATTTCGCAGCGCTAATTGCGCGCAAATGACAAAGACTCCAGTTCCTGTAAGTTAATTGCATTTATACCCAAGATTCTATGGTTGCAAGTGGCCGTAATTTCAGGTTCCTATTGTTTAAGACGAAACAACGGCAACTCTCTCGGCTCTCCCTGTAGATTTCAGCGTTGCGCGTTTCCACGCGGCTATTGTCGGCCCACGACTGAAAGAATAAACGAATCAACTACATTTGATTTTCAAAGGGCCGGGGCAAACATCGCGTCCAATATTATGCTAACAAATGCTACCGGTGTCTACATTTTTACCTGGCGAAAACATTGTTTATTCGCGCTGTACCACAAGAGAACCTTTCCATGGTAAAATGACGGTTTGCCTCTGTGAAATATTCATTATTCAATATTAGATATTCATGGTTTCTATATAATTTCAATTATTTCAGATTAGCTTCTAATCTGCCCGTATTTTCATCTCTTCAACGCTGGTTTCACTACTGCTTTAAAATATTCAAATGATTAACAGTTCAAAAATAAGTTTTGCACACTGCAGGAAAATCTTTAGGAGGAGGTTTCGGAGATTGGCACGGTAGGGACAATATGAAATGGTTAATAGTGATTGGCCAATTTGTGAAATATTGATTCTGAATAAAATGGCAGCTCCTTGAACTTCGAGAAACTTAATTCAGAAAGAGGAATTTTCGAAAGTCGATTTTTTTCAACATTTACAAGCATACATAACCCCTTAACCCTTTGCACTCCTTTGTCGAGTGTGACTCGACATCAGATAAAGAAAAATGTGAAGGAAACGGGGTTTTATATGTATTTGGTGCTTCCTTTGTTTATTTAATTTCTTATTTTTTGAGTTAAAAACAAATACAGGATCCACAAATATAAAATACAACAAAGTTTGAGAGCTATATTTAATATAATTGGTAAACGAAATTATTTAAAATAAGTAGCAGTCAAGGAACTGTCCTGTGAAGTAATCTATATAACTAAAACTGTAAATGTTCGTTTGTTCAAAATCTTAAACCTCCGAAAGTTCTTCACCGATTGCTTTGAAATTTTGACACAACGTTGCATTCGAATACGCGTGTGTTTTATATACGTAATCTATATAATGTATGTATATAAATAAACATGTATTTGTTGGTTTGTTCAAAATATTCCGTTAGTTTTTTTTATTTTTTTTGTTTTCCTTTGTTTTAAGGTTCGT
>CM052204.1:14417004-14465293 GCA_028455805.1 Lasioglossum figueresi
AATTAATTTTTCGACTCTTTCCCATAAGTATTTGTCAACTTTTCATGACTCAAATGAAAGATGAAGGGATACACTTTAGGATACATTCATTTAGATTTATAATCGTAGTAGAACTTGTCGATAGGACCAGACAGACGTGGCTCAAGACATAGAGTTGTTTTACGTAAATTATAATTATTTAAGCTGGCCCGTGGGAATTTTTGAACTTATGGGGTTGCGAATGAAAGCTAAAAAGGTGCACTTTAAAAAATCAGTTAACACGCTAATTTGATTTTTTCCCTATACTTATCGCTAGAATTACCAATCGCGACTGGTATGCTATACATATTTGTTTTATAACTAATATGACATCGAATTCATTCAGATTTCCCACGTTTTTTATTATAACATCTGCTCGAACATTTTTACATGTCAATGAAAAAAATTTTAGCATTCCTAACATGGCACCCTCTCGATTTTGATCATCAAATTATCAATTTCTTTTAATACTTGAATGATTATATTCATGTCACTAAACATAATTAAGATCTTGACAGGTTACTGAAATGTGTTGGACTCATTTCGAGGGTTTAATATACAGATGGGAGTTGGTTAATGTCTTTTTTATTCGATTCAGTTAATGTCGAGAACGATTTCGTGCAAATTGAGTTCGCAGAAGTTAGCGACCAATAATTAGCTCAATTAGCAGAACAAAATCGGATAAACAGTCGAGTGTTGCTAATATTGGATCTCCGTGGAAAATATTTGATCGGCAACAGACGTCGATCGTTGTTCCTGGAAATCCGTTCAATTTGCAGTCGTGTCTACGGCCGGAAGTGGGAAAACTATTCCGTTCTCCGCTCTCGAGCTGAAACCGAGAGGGTTAAGGGGCGAGAGAACGAAGCCATCTCTGGCCAGGGACAAAACTTGAAGCCATAGTCCTCCCTACGAGGGGAGAACTCATTGTTTCTCCGTTTCGTGGTTTTTCTAACCTTAAATTTTCTGTAATCTGCGATTCGTTCGATTAAAGAATCGGTACAAAGGTACCGTTCACTAATGGGTTTTAACCGTTGAAAACTAAGATAAATTCAACCATTTTTATTTGTGCATATAATTATGGAACTTTAATTGTGTTCATTCCTTTAGAGAACTCGGAGATTTTTTAAAAATTGTGGAAGTAATTGTTGAGCGATTTGTGGGTCCTGAATCGGTGTTCCTAAATTTTAGCATTGCTAATTTATGATTTCATTTTGAAAAAGACAACTCAAAAGTGCAGTAATAGGCTACAGAAGTCATTCCAACCATTTTCAGTCTTCTCTAGACTTTTTAAAAATTGGAGAATTTATTGCGTAGCATCTTCGGTGTTCGTATAACTTTTTGCAAATGCTGGAATTGTCAGTGTAATATATCCTACTGAATAGGCATCAAAAGTCCAATCGAAACTGCAGGGAGAGCCTACAAAAGTAATTTTAATCATTGCTGTATCCACTCGAAGGAACGTCGAAATTCCACTCAAACGAACATCAAAGCGTTACAAAAGCTTTCATCATTTAAATCCGACTTTTAACTGTTTAATGACGACCATTCTGAAAAACTGTTTGGGTCTGAATTTGTGGAGCTCCTGCCACTTTTCGGTGACACAGCAATCTGATCCTCGAAGATATTTTGAAGCTTATTACATTATAAAGGCTTTGGAAGCTATTAGCGGCCATTTTTAAGTACTCATTAGCTTTTGAGAAGTCGTAGAATTGAATATGCCTCACTTTTTGTTACCTCTGCCAATCTTTCAGTGCAAGATCAAGTTAATTTATTACGCCGACCCGTTATAAATGCCGTTTGGGATTTAGGGCCAATTTCTAACTATATTTTCAAGCTGTCATTAATTTTTGACAAATTGTCAAAGTTATTACAGAGCACTCCTTGGTTTCCCCAAGCGATACTTTCGCCTAGTAAAAACATCGAAATTCCATTCGGACGTCCATTAACGCCAATATTTAAGTGGCAATTAATTAAAAAAAAATCGCAGAAGTGAGTGACTCACATTTTGAAACCGCTATCAGTTTTCTCAGTGGGATAGCAAGCTCCTCTCGGAAGAAACTTCGAGATAGCTTGACAGAAGGTATAGCTGGGCTTGAAAACAGCTCGGGGCTGGAACTTTGGGTCGACGATTCCAATAAACAAACAGGCGATGCAGCTTACTACGACGTTATCGTCGATGCACTCCAGCTATGAATGGAATTACTGGCAGGCAAATGTATTCTGTATGTTTGCTTTTCACTATTCCCTTTCACGCGGGCGCTTCTCTTCGGCCGTGCAGCTTCCGCGGATCTCGCTCGCAACACCATCTGTTTCATTGTTTCTAATTATGAGCATTAATGCGAGCAACTAAAGCTCCCCCTTCCGCCCGCCCTCGAGTGTCAAGTAGCGACAGAGTATTGTCTCCAATTTAGTTTTGTTGCTGCGAATTAAAAACAGAGGATTTGTCAGCGTCGAGTTCGCTCATTTTGTTCTGGCTTGAGTTGAAAAATGGATTTGCGAGGATGTTTTCCAAAGGATTTGTCGGATGGTTAACTGCGTTTCCGAGGATCGATGCGGATGATTAGATGCGAAGAAGAGAGAGAGAGAGAGAGAAAGAGAGAGAGTTGGAGAGGACAAGGGCGCAGAGGCCAGAGGGATATCTTGACTGTTAAATGTCTTTCGGCGACCAGCCTTGTTGACAGAAGCTCTTCGTCTTTAGTCTTAATCCTTTCGAGGCGCAAACAAGGGCGAGAGCGCTGTTAAACCTCATTCGGAGGTAGGCGATTAAGTGCTCGGAATTATTGCTTCGAATTAGCTGTCTCCACTCCCGTAAATACATACGACAGCCTGTTGTTATCGCGCCGACCCATTACATCATCCTGTCAGACTATTTTAGCTATTCCTTGTAGATCGGTCTAAAGAGATCGTTGTTTCCGAAACTTTTTGTGATTTAACGGTCGATGCTGTGGGCATGCATCTTGCATGGGCTGATTCTGTAGACTCTCCTGCATAGAACGCTATTTTCTTATAATATGAACGATAAGTTTCATTCAACAGTCCTTGAACAGAAAAATCGAACTTTCGACTCTAATACATAATTTTTGGGTAAACTTTAGTTTACCGGACTCAAAATTTGTGCCATCTTTTATAAATTATGATGTATTTGGTATGTAATCTAGTAGATTTCTATCCGGGACAGCTGTAGATCGAAGTTTCGATCCTGTAGGATCAACGGTTCAGGAGTTATGCTTGTTTCAAGTTGAGCATTTATCAGTGTTTTTGACAGGTAAGGGCACCGCCATATTGGTTTGTAGTGACGATCGCGCGCCCCTAACCGGGTAGAACCGCAGATGGCAGCTCACTGTCAGTAATATCGCTAACATAGAGAAAGTATCTCAGAAAATGTTTGAGAAGAAATATCGTGGAAAATATTTACAAAAACCTAACCCAAACCAGTTAAATCGCAACATCGTGGCCATGTCTTCCAAAATTCAAACAACAATCGCAATACTCGCTCTATATCGTCAGCATTAACGCGTGCCCGTGCTGCCATCTAACGGTTCTACTCGGTAAGCGACGCGCGATCATCACTACAAACCAATTTGGCGGCGCCCTACCTGTCAAAAACACTGAAAAATGCGCAAGTTGAAGCAAACATAACTCCTGAACCGTTGATCCTACAGGATCGAAACTTCGATATGCAGTCACCCCGGCTACAATACTAGATTACGTGCCAAATACATCATAATTTATATGTGAAAGGCACAAATTTTGAGTACGATAAAGTAAAGAGCAGCCTAATTTTTTGTGTTTCAACTAGCAGAGCTATGTGAGCGTTTCTTGTCTTAAACAAATCTCCAGACCTCCCCGAATACATCGCTATATTTATTTATAACATTATAGACATTTAAACACGTCCAATAACTGACTTTTTAGGTCACTCGCAGTTACAATTCGATATTGAAAATCATACTGAAATAGTAAAAGAATTCTATGCATAATAATCTTACTAAAAGTTTATTTAAAGAATAAATTGATTATAATGTAACGTTAAAACTTGCCTAAAACCCTATTATAATAATATTGAAATCCCATTACTACTCTATGGAAGTAATATCGAAACACTGTTAACATTCTATAATTACACCACTAAATTTCAACCATTAAACTCCATTAAAATCGCACGGAGATTAGCGTGACATTAAAGGTTGACTAGAAACCGTGCGAGACAATTCGACCTTCGGTATCAAAAGCAGAAATTAGAAATTTTTGCGTGCACCTTATCGCGGGTCGACAATAGTAGGAACATCTGCAAGGTTTCCACGAGCGCCTGCAATGATCGGGTCCGAACACTAACGACCTCGGCTAATCGTATCTGTGTGAACAGTCCGTGGCACGGGTTTACAGTGCGGATTTGGTCTAACATGTGATCGTGTAAACGCAAAACGCAACGACATCGTGAGCAATGTAACGTGAAATGGATTTCCCGGTTAGAATATTATATATGTAACGGCAACACGTGCGCACAAAACAGAGCCACCCCTAACTTCGGAAAATACGTCGGGTCTGCCATCGCGTCACCGGAAAAAAAAAAGAATCATCGAACGAAACTATTCGAGAGCTCTAAATTCGAGATTAAACGAACCCCGTCGAAAAAGTCTGCGTCGCGGCGCGGCGGCTGTAGCAAAAATAAATTCGCACTCGGAGTCACCGTTCAGCACAAAGCTAACCTGAACGGCTTCATGAACCTCGTATTCACCTCCTGATCTAGCTGCTGAACCCGCGGATATCTCTTCAGGAGAGATTCCAATATTATAGCGAGGGAATCTATCCCGAAAGGAAATGGAATTCTTTCGCGGAAGGAGCTATCGCCATGAAAAAGCCCGTTTAATAACTCCAGTGAACGCATTTAAACAGGCATTTATTCAATCATCCATTCGCCCCGAGAATAAACCATGCCGATCGAATCCGTATGAAAAATTGTTCACATTTTCACCGAGCTTCGTTTAACAAATTTTTCCTATCGAGAGGTTGTAAATGATCAAAGAAATGTGCACGAGCTGTTAGCACATATGAATTATATTTTTCCTTTGCCATTGATAGTGCTCAACCAGAGCTCAAATAGAGCCAAGATAAAAGGGTGAGATAAAGCCAGGGAGATGTGTTTGGTATGAAGGATTCCGTTTTCGGTGGATACAGTAAGTCTGTGTCATCATATCTCCACCGTTTACTTTTAGGGGATGATGCGTGTCGTTGGTGTACCATAAGGTTGATTGGCAATCATAACAAATCTGGCCGCTTCATCCGTTATGAATGAGCCTGTGCAAGTCACCAACTGAGCTCGCCGACGAGAAAATATGCCTTAGGCGAACCCATCACGACACTGTCGCGCCGCCGCGCCGTGTCGACGACTGCCGGATCTTGGAGCTACGGAGTCAGAATTATCCGAGTAATGTCACAATTTATATGCTAAAGATGCGCGGTCGATTACCGGGCATCGATTGAAATTAGTTTAGAAGGTACGTCAGACATGATTTAATCGTGTTCAAGTGGCTACGGTGTCGTAAGAAAAAGACCGTTGTGCTCGGGAGAGTCTAGAGAATCTATGCGAGAATCATTTGCATGATAAACGTTGAATCACAAAAAATGTTCAATGCTCGAAGCACTGCTCAAAGTATAATTAAATCAAACTGAAGTCTCTTTAAATTTAAATATGTTTTAATATTCTCTCATAATGTTATTTTAAAAATATACTGTTGTATTAGGGGGAGTCTGTAGAATCACTCTGTGCAAGAATCATTTGTTTAACATTCGTTGTTTAATCACAAGAAATTTTTAAATCTTTCAAGGTACATTTAATTGTAAGTGAACGTTAGGTTAGATCAAAATTTAATTTGGACATGGCTAAATGTTCATAACGTTATTTAAAAAAATATCGTTGTGTTCGGGAGAGTTTGTGAAATCATTCAAGATGAGAAACATTTATATATCTTTTTTTGTTTGAACTCAAAAAATTCTCAAAGTTGAAAAACTTGCTTTTTCAAAGTATGCTCACATGAAACTCTATTTAAATTACATTTAAACTTGATTAAATGTTCATAATGTTATTAAAATATATACCGTTGTATAAGTGGGAGTCTGTAGAATCACTCTATGCCAGAATCATTTGTTTAACATTCGTAGTTTAAGGACTACAAATTTTCAAAGTTGAAAGTTCGTTGTTTCATTTGTCTTATGTTTCAATTCCCCCAAAAATGCATCGGATTTCAGGATGGGAATGCATGCATGCGAATTTCCATGAAGCTCCGTTTCTATGTTCGAAAGATGACATGGAACATCGTTTCGGTTATTACGACGGTCTCGTGTTCTTCTTCCGTTTCCCGAACGACGCCGTGAGCTTATGTGGAAGACTCATACCTGCGACAGGTAGTGCAAGTGCAAGTGCACGATGCAAGTGTAAATGTTGGTGTAGGCGAAGCTGTGCAGGCCAGCAATCAAGGCGCAGCTTAAAGCTGATTAATCGAAGTGAACGCTAGCGCGGAGGCGTGACGGACGTAATCACAAAGCAGCCGCCATTGAAATTTTCTTGGCCCCGAGAAACCATTAATAACGCCGCATTCCGCCATTTTTCATGGTAACCGCCGAACCTCCAAATCCGTTCCTCTGTCATTACCAATTTACAACCCGCGAGTACGCAAGATTTTTAACTTATTCGAGTTTCAACCCTTTACCCCTTACGATTTTCTTCGGAGCTACAATAACACTGTCCAACAGCCAAAAATTATTCAAAAATTATCGATTCGCATTATGCGATTCTTATAGAGTTTTTCGCGCTGATTCCGAATCTGACCGTAATTTTTCTCCTATACGTAGAGTTTTCGAGAAAATTGAGTTTAAAAAGAAGACACATTTTTCAACTTTGAACAATTATTGTGATGTTATTATAAAAGATATTGAATTGTTCTTTACAGCAAAAGGTAGACTTCGGTAGACTTTCCCGAATACAGTGATATCCAATGTTAATACATTATAATCGTTTAAACATGTTGAAACAACGATTAAAGACGGTATCGCATGGTATAGTTTGATTTTCCGCTGGACCCTTATTTTTTTATATAAATTGAAAAATATCCTCAAAAATGGGTGCAAAAGTGATGTTCCTCCGTCTTTAATGATTGTTTAAACATGTTTAAACATTCATAACGTGTTAATATTGGATATTGTTGTATTCGAGAAAGTCTACAGAATCTTTTGCTGCACAGAACAATTCAATATCTTCTATAATAATATCACAATATTTGTTTAAAGTTGAAAAATATGTTACATTTAAATCAAATTACAGTATTTTAATATTTTGTCGGACCACCGTGAGCACTTATTACGGCTTGCAAACGTCGTTGCATGCTGTCATCCAAATTTTCAGTAATATCTTTCTTTATACTGTTCCAAAATTAAAAAATTTTGGTTTTTAATGCTTCCTTGGAATAGTATTATATTTACTAAGTTTTCTGCCGATTTCTGCCCATAAGTGTTCTATGGGGTTGATGTCCGGGCTTTGTGGGGGTGTTTCTAAAACGTGGGGTACATTGTATATGATCCATTGTTTAACGATATGTGCAGTATGTTCGGATCATTGTCCTGTTGAAAATGAAAATTCTCTACTACCCCTAATTTTTCCGCACTTCGTTTGAAATTATCTTTTAATATTTGCAGATATTTATATTTATGTAATATTCCTTCGATAATAACGAGGTTTCCTACACCGTTGGCTCACATACACTCCCATATCATTATCGATCCATCCCCATACTTCACGGTTGGACGTAGGTTTTTAAGATCCCTATTAAGATCTCTATTTACTAATCTCCAAATTTTGTGCCATCCATCTGGTCCAAATGTGTTAAATTTGCTTTCATCAGAGAATATAACGTGTTTACAAAAATCTTTATCTTTATCGACATATTTTTTAGCTAAATTTAGTCTCTTCTGCTTATTAAGTTTGCTAATAAAGGCTTCTGTCGAGGAATACGACCATGAAAACCATTTTCACGAAGGATTTTTCGACAAAGTTCAGGGTGCACTTGTTTTTTAAAACTATTGGCGACTTGTGTTGCAAGTTTTGGACCAGAAATTGTAAGGTATTTTTCTTATTTTACGCACTATTGTATTTTCTCCATTCTTCGTTAATTTCTTGGGCCGACCAGAACGGATTTTATCCTGAAGGATTCCAGTGGTTTTTAACTTTTTCACTATGTCATAAACGGTAGATTTACTTCTCCCTAATAATTGAGCTATTTCACCATAGCTTCTTTGCCTTCATTATGCCACTTAATTATCAATTTCCTATCAGTGATACTTGTCTCTGATTTTTTGTGCACATTATTAATATAACTGGTTAAACTTTACCTCACCGGACTCAAAATTTGTGCCTTTCTTCTATAAATTATGATGTATTTGGTATGCAATGCAGTAGATTTGTAGCCCGGGCGGTTGCAGTCGAAATTTTGATCCTGTAGGATCAATGGTTGAGGAGTTATTCTTGCTTAAAGTTGTTCATTATTCAGTCTTTTTGTCAGGTAAGGACGTCGCCATATTGGTTCGTAGTGACGATCGCGCGCCGCTTACCGAATAGAACCGCTAGATGGTAGCACGTACACACAGTGATATCGCTATCATAGAGAAAACATCTCAGAAAATGTTTGAGAAGAAATATCGTGGAAAATATTTACAAAAACCTAACCCAAACCAGTTAAAACGCAACATCGTGGCCATGTCTTCCAAAATTCAAACAACAATCGCAATACCCGCTCTATATCATCAGCATTAACGCGTGCCCGTGCTGCCACCTTGCGGTTCTGCTCGATAAACAGCGCGGGATCGTCACTACAAACCAATATGGCGACTGCCTTACCTGTCAAAAACATTGAATAATGAACAACTTTAAGCAAACATAGGTCCTGAACCATTGATTCTACAGGATCGAAACTTCGACTGCAGCCGCCCGCGGTACAAATCTACTGGATTACATACCAAATACATCATAATTTATAGGAGAAGGCACAAATTTTGAGTCCGGTGAAGTAAAGAGCAGCCATATAACTTTTACAATCTTATTAATACCGGCAGCACTAAATGCGGAAAGTGTATAATGCTAACTGAGAGATCCAATAGTTTGTCACATTCAAGGTTTATTTCGTATCACAAGTTTCATCGTTCGAATACTTTTCTGACATTCATTTAGCCGATGTCAGTACGAAATGTTTTATAAGTATTGTTTATGTTGTCAAAGACATTTCAATTTAACATGTATAATCATGATACTTTTTATGTTACTATAGGAATAAAAGTATTTTATAATTCGTAATACGACTTATATTTTTTAAAACATGCAAGCTGGTCGGAGGTAATGTCTCGCGATCAAAAGTAAGAAATAAAAAATCAAAGGGATGTTCGAGCCTTAGAGTCGCTGTCACTCCGCGAAATGCATATGAAACCCATGTTCGTTATAAATTCTAAGTCTTATGAAAGATGCAAAACTCATTTGCGTAGTAATTAAGAATTTAGCATGACCGGAAACCTCGGAACCGGGGAGTCTGGGGGAGATTTTGTAAGTGCAAAAACAGCTCGAAATAATTCACGGGCGCTTTCTGGCATAAATTTTTGCGTTTTGATAACTGGTTCCGATTTTTCGTTCAGCTTTCATCCCATCAAACATTTCCTATACGAGCAGCACTTTTGCAAACGAGCGTTGAATGATTTTGAATGTAGACTGTTTGATTAATGATTTGAATGTTTGAGAATTTATTGCAACTAATGGGTTGAACCAATCCTTTTGAAAGTTTGAGACCATATCACCGCGCTATCGAAGTAACAAATCATTTCTTTTAGTCAAAAATAGCTGTACAACGAAAATTAATATGATATTCCATTAATTGTTACGTTGACACTAAAACTGTGAAAGACTGAAAGATTGAATTTAATTAATTCATCTGAAATTTTAGAGCCATTTTATTGTACTATCGGAGTAACTAAAAATGTTTCAAAGTGCAATTGCTCGTACGAGTTACTAATCATGGCTGCGTCAGTATACTGCGGTCCACAGTGAAGACGATTCCAGTGTTATGGTGCGACCAGTACAGTTTTTTTTTTAGAAGACGCCGAGAAGAATCGCGCTATTGTTCGGTAACAAAATGAAAATAGTGAAAACAGCTCGCGGACAATGATTCCGCGTGGAGAAGCCGTTGAAAAGAATATAAAATCGTTCCTCGATACGGAAGATAATTAACCGAGAAAGAAAAGAATGCTAGGAGAGAGAGAGAGAGACGCGGGCCGGTATTAAAAATCACCGAGTATTTCTTCATCGCGGGACATTCTAAAAGGGGTTTCTCTTCCTTCGGATTTGTGTCACCGTATTGTTCACACCATCCTACTCCTACTCTTCTTCCTCTTGCTTCCACCTCCACCTCTTCCACCTCCTCCACCTCCTGCGAGAAGGAAATCATTTTTTTCTTCTAATAAGAGGCGCAATGTTTCACTTAAATATGAAGGATAATGAGCCGTGGTCTAATTAACGAGCTAGACGACGAGAAAGCTTTTAATAAATGCTGCCCCGAGTTTCCATAAATTTTAACCAGCAAATTAAATCGACGAAACGCCTCCCGCACCCGTAAATTACCGGTCACCCGATACCGGGGAAAGAATTATTAAACGCTTCGGGTTTCCTGATTTATACTGCGATTGATATAACTGCTACGGAGACGCCGTCACTCATTATACTCCCATTTTCTTCGAAAAGAAACGCTTTGATTAATGCTGGCGCCGGGTAAAATCTTCGAAAGTCTGTACAGTCATCTTTTCCTAATTTAGTTAATGTAAAATTGTTTCTTTTTCTGTTATTGATGTGCTTTTTGAAAAGTCCGTGTATCTATCATGATATCGTCGCTTTATGGGAGTTATAGTGGATCCAAAAAGTATTTTGATGTTTCCTTGTTAGATGGAATTACTCGAAGATTCGGTGCTCTGATTGGACAGCTTGTTGATCATGGGGATTTTACCTCGTAATTCTGATTTGTCGGAACCTGAAAGGTTCGTTGGCTTCTTGGTTCTCCGTGGAAACTTCCACGGAGTGGCATCTACGCGAAAAATAATTAAAAAGATGGTCAAAGTTCAACTTGACCGCAAGTGCCCCGAGTTTGTGACAGTTTATGACCGTATTGTTCTGGAAGTCTGTGATGGGAGCTGGCACGTACGAACGCCGGGTGTACAGCATCAACTCTGGACGGTCTCTCGGAACAGTCTATTGTCTGCTCGAACTGCATGTCGAAACGTTTATTTGAACATACTTAAGCAGAATGAACAATTGAATACTACATGTTCATAAAATGTCCAGATACTACAGTAAAGTCGCGTTAGTTTGCAAACGGCTGTGTTCTGCACGGAGAAATATCGTGTAGAGACACTATCTTTTTATGACTGAGTCTACCGCGCCGAAAGTACAAAGGATGCCGAACGTAGAAAAGGACAACATGTAAACACGGATCGCGCTGTCCTTTCTTGCGCCCGAAACTTTCATCGTCAATTAAACCACTAAATACAGTTGAAATGATATCGTACTTAGTGTCATTTTAATAAGAAAAATGCCAGAAATAAGTTGCTGAAAGTCCCATAAAAAAATGAGTAATCATAAAAAAGTTTTCGATTGGCATTACATTGCGAGGACACGCGGGCCTTTGAACTGTGCCGGCGACGGCGACTGTCCGCGTTTCTCTCTTTCCCATACGCTGTCCTTCCTAATCCTAAATAGAGTTGAAATTATGCCGTGGTTAGCGTCATTTTAATCAGAAAAATGCCACAAATAAGATGGGGAAAGTCTCATAAAAAAATAATGAAAAGTAAAGAAGTTTTGTAATTAGATTAGTAGTGGTTCACACCGATATACCTGAGGCAATATCAGATTAAGCGTCATGTTTACACTGCTCGGAGACTGAAGCAGCTCGAGCTTCATGGCCCCTGCGGCGTTGCCCCTCAGTGGAGGGGGTAGGCACTTGACAAATTCTGGGTAGACGGTCGCTGAGAAATAACGCAACTTTACTGTACTCTTGAGAATGTCACTGCAAAATTTCATCCAAATTGGTCCAGTAGTCCCTCAGATATATCCAGTACCGATATCGAAAACTTCGTTTCGGGAATAACGCGTGTAAAATTTCAATTATATTATCTGTTACCATTATGCAGACTGCGTTTTCAGAGCTACAAATCCAGCAGTTTTACGAATTTCCGAATAAAACTTTGAGAGAATATTCCATAAGGGCCGTGTTAACAGAATAATCCATTTTTTGAAACATTGATTTTTTTTATCTCGCCATAGGTATGTAGTTTCTCGACTATAATCCGACTGGTTCCCAATTTTTTCTAATTACGACTAGACTGCAGATTTTGAAGACATTACAAGAATTTCAGAACATTATTACATTATTTTCGGCTCATTAAAATTATCAAATGCGAGAACACATTTTTATTTAACTTCCATTGCTTACAATTTTTATTTGACTTCTGTTGCTTTCAATTTCTATTTTGTTCAAATAACTATCGAAATATATTTGCATAGAACAGAACCCGTAAAATAATCTGAGAAACACGAGTACAATTTGTCATTGAAAAATGTCCGCATAATTAGCGATATTAATTCTTCTAAAAGCAGGCTTGCATTTATAAAGAATCACTCTATAATAAATAACAAAATCGGAATAAATACGATTTGATTATTTCAAGAAAGTTGAAGTTTATCAAACAAACTGATAACCCTGCAAACAGTCCTAAGCATCGACAGTGCAACAATACAAAAAGTCCACAGAGAATTTGTCACAAAGAACTGATTTCTCTGTTGGCAACTATTAACACACAATTTTTATGAATCTATGATGTTCATACAAGTCGGCGCAAAACTAAATTTAAATACGATAGCTCGAGGATTGGAGGTTGAATGAAGGTCGTTCAAACAACGGGCGATACATTATGAAAAGTGTTTGCCATAAACATTCGAGTGTCAGTGTTCCTCTTTTAATTTTCGAGCGCGGGGCACACACTATCATAAATACAATATTCCGCGTCGCTGGCTCGTGGAAATGTTTGCCGTTTGGACCCATTAATGGCTGTAACATTGATCTACTCGTTTGCGGGACACGCTCGCAAATTCGTATTTAAATTTTATTATTTTCATATTCATTCAAACTCGTAGATCGGCGATTGTTAGCTCGGAAGCATTACGGTCGCCGGTGTCTTGTTCGGAAAGTGAGTCCCTATACAGAATCCCCGGGAACTTTTCACGTTGTATTCGAGAATCCGGAAGTACTCGGCGACTACCAACAATGCTTTCTTTAGAACGCGTCTGACATTGCTTTGTCTTCTGTATTTACGGTCGACCTAGTGCTCTATCGATTCCCGCCGATCGATATTCCCTTTATCAAATTTTTAAGCAGGTCTTGCTCTGAACTCTGCACTTGATGATGCGATTCACACCTATCGGAACGCGATCTGTGTATTTGGTTGTTGCACGCGAAACGCTCGATTTTTAACAGTTTTATAATTTTAACAATAATTCGATACTAATCGAGATGAACACCATCGCAGAATTTATTTGTGACCTTTTTTAGGTTAAAACGAGTCCAAACTCGACGCAATTCGGGCCACATTTGTTTGTTTAATTCACGATTTAGTAGAACTTCGATTATCCGAACCAATGAATATGAATTCTCCATTATTATAATACACTTTTTAGTTCAATCTGCACGGATTCCTGTACAGCAAGATTCATTGTAAGTCCTATTATTCCAACACACCCGTACCAATGATTAGTTCGGATGATGGAGGTTCCACCTTATCGTGGATTAAACAAGTAAATACGATACGAATGGTATCGTGTTTGGACTCGTTTTAATCGTAGAAGTGTGGCAAATACGTATTTGCCAACATATTTTTTATTGCCAATATTGTTCTCATTTAAAAAATCATTTATCTCATCGAGACATTACTGTAATGTTATTAGATGTACTAAATAACTGTTGATTGAAGAGTAAATCTCATGTCGACATTGTTATAAAACTCTATCGTATCGCAAGAAAAATTCTTGTCAACGGTAAAACGATTCCAAGAGGTCTGGCACAGTGCGTACGCATTCATAACTTTCGACTTTCGATTAGATTTAATCGGCGCTTCCCTGGCAAGCAAGAAACGACAGAAGGTTAGGGTATCGTCTGGCGGTTAGGTTCCAAACCGCCGATGATTTATAACCTTCTGTCACAAGCCCTGTATTTAACGAACAACGCACATGCGGCCGTTCCGAGCCGAATCGATCATTTTTTCTACACGTTTCTCGGATTCTGTTCAAATTGAAATCTGCTGTACACGCGACAATAGGGTGGCTCCAATTCCCCTACATTTATTTTAAAAATATAGACCGCCAAATGTTGTATTTTCACGTAAAACATTTTCCTAGTTTATTGTTGTAGGCTACAGGTTTAAGTAAAATGGCGTTTACGAAAACGTCAAAACGAGAAACATGAATCTGTAGAAAGTGCAGAATTTTGTGAATTTATTTCAGTACGGTTGAGGATTGAAGCCGCTAATTTTGAGGGTGAGTGCAGCTGAATCGATGATGGAGTATATTCGGTAGGTCAATTTGTAAGATTAAAACGATGAGGAAAGTTTTTATGGACCCAGCTCGATGAGGTTAAATTTTTTAGTTGCGAACCGTTTTGAGTGGCACGGAGAGAGTACCGGAAACGGTTTGTAGAATGGAAACCACGTAACAACGGCTATGCTCCTTGACTCACTAGCCTACTTTGACCCACTGCTTTTACTATTTCGTCACTCACTAATACAAAGACGGTCAATATGGAAGTCCGCTGGGAAACCTATAGTGAAATACTTTTCCTGTCATTTTATTACGTAATTTTGATTACGTAATCATAAGAGCTATTACTGTGGGACTTTAACGTTTTAATTTGTTCATGCTTTGACAAGATACACCAATTTTTACATAATGAACCGTTAACGTCTGTACATTTCACAAGAAGTTAAATTTATGTGCTGAGGGGTTAGTTCATCAAAAATGCAAATTATAGTAGGCCTACTTTGAGAATTTGTTTCGGTACTATAAAATCTTATAGGACTTTAATGCGACATTTCATTAGTATTTTGACAAGATACACAAATTTTTACAAAACGAAAAAATCAAAATTCCGTTTTTCACAAGCGATTGAGTGCAGTTATGTGTCAAGGGGTAGTCTAGCAAAAATGCAAGGCATTCTAGGTCAGCTTTGAAATTTTTTTACGTGGAAAGCATGACACCTATTATTGTGGAACTTTAACATGCCACTTTATTCATGCTTTGACAAGATACACCAATTTTTACATAATGAACCGTTAACGTCTGTACATTTCACAAGAAGTTAAATTTATTGTGCTGAGGGGTTAGTTCATCAAAAATGCAAATTATAGTAGGCCTACTTTGAGAATTTGTTTGTGTACTATAAAATCTTATAGGACTTTAATGCGACATTTCATTAGTATTTTGAAAAGATACACAAATTTTTACAAAACGAAAAAATCGAAATTCCGTTTTTCACAAGCGATTGAGTGCAGTTATGTATCAAGGGGTAGTCTAGCAAAAATGCAAGGCATTCTAGGTCAACTTTGAAATTTTTTTACATTGAAAGCATGACACCTATTATTGTGGAACTTTAACATGCCACTTTGTTCATGCTTTGACAAGATACACCAATTCTTATATAATAAACAAATTAAAACTGTACTTTTTACAAGAGGTTAAATACATTTATATGCTGGGGGGGGGGGGGGGTGATAGTTTATCGAAAATGGAAGTTATAGTTAGGTTTCTTTGGGAATTTTTTACGAAGAAACTATATAATCTATTACTATGGGACTTCAATGCGTCATTTCATTAATATTTTGTCAAGACACACAAATTTTTACGAAACGAGAAAATCAAAATTGCGTTTTTCACAAGTCATGGAGTGTAGTTATGTGATAAGGGATAGCAAAAATGCGTGACATTCATGCTTTCAGAATTTTTTGGTCTGAGACTGCAAAAGCAATGATTATGAGACTTGAACGTGTCATTTTGTTTTTGTGTGTGGACAATATCTCCAGACTTTACGTAACGAATCAATCAAAACTGTGCTGGTTACAGACGTGGCAATCAAGTATTGAAACATTTTTACCATGTTCTCGGTGGTGATAATAGCTCCTTTCAATTCCAAATGTAATTTTCGTAATGACGAGGAAACCTAACGGAGGCCAGTAGAGATAGACCAGTAACTTAAGTGGTGTAGTAGCAGCCCTCGATGGTTTTGAGCGGCGAGTTCAGTTGGAACGGACTTTAGTTCCATACCCGTGGTTCGGGACACTAGGAGTATCACACGTATTTTCCAGCGACCCTTACAATGCTGATGCTAGTATTCGAAGTTCTTCTATATCGTGCAGCCTCTGCACTTTACCTGCGTCATTCTCTGCACGCCATTTCTCTATACCCTTACCAACCCCCACAATAGTGAATCGCGTTCTCGCGTTTATAATTCCGCGACGCGGGATTCATCATCGTTTTCACATCGAATTTTGACAAGTGTCGCGATTTTTGGCTGCTCTTTACTTTACCGGACTCAAAATTTGTGCCTTTCTCTTATAAATAATGATGTGTATGGTATGTAACCCAGTAGATTTGTACTCCGGCCGACTGCAGTCGAAGTTTCGATCCTATTGGATTAATGGTTCAGGAGTTATGGTTGCTTAAAGTTGAGCATTTTTCAGTGTTTTTGACAGGTAAGGGCGCTGCCATAGTGGTTTGTACTGACGATCGCGCGCCGCTTACCGAGCAGAACCGCTAAATGGCAGCACAGGCACGCGTTAATGCTGATAATATAGAGGGGGTGTTGTGATTGTTGTTTAAATTTTGGAAGACATGGTCACGATGTTGCGTTTTAACTGGTCTGGGTTAGGTTTGGGTTAGGTCTGGCTCAGCGTGCCCGTCTGCCATCTAACGGTTCTACTCGGTAAGCGGCGCTCGATCGTCGCTACAAACCAATACAGCGGCGCCCTTACCTGTCAAAAATACTGAATAATGAACAACTTTAAGCAAGCATAACTCCTGAACCATTGATCCTACAGTATCAAAACTTCGACTGCAGCCGCCCGGGCTACAAATCTACTGGATTGCATACCAAATACATCATAATTTATAAGAGAAGGGCACAAATTTGGAGTCCGGTAAGGTCAAGTTTACCCCGATTTTTAAACACATTTGAGGCCGATATAAAAAATTCAGAACAGCAACTCCCGTCAGACCATTAATAAATATCCATTTCGCAAATGAAAGCGTAAAAATTAAAGCTCGCATTGTTTGCTCCGCCGAATTAATGATCACACGGACGCAGCGCGGCGCCATGGGAAAAAATTATTTTCGAGAGCGGGAAAGTACACTAGGGTATAAAAATTTTGTAACGAGGCGAATTAGTTTAGTAAAATTGCGGGAACGAAATTTCAGGCGACGCGACGCGGTGTTTGGAGCAAGTGTTCGCGTTCGTTGACGTAATACAGGGTGTCCGAAAAATGTTGTACTTGAAACCGGTAATTTTCGAGGTTATTTCAAATAACTTTTTCCTTTGCAAAAATGTTGTCCGCGATTTTGTTAAGGAGTTACAGTAAAGTCGCGATATCTATCCCTGAGAGTCTCCACGAAAATTCTGCTTTGCCTACCCCCTCCACAAAAGTCTCGGCCTCCGCGCGGTGTAACTCGGTATATATCGGTGTGAACACTACTAATCCAATTACAAAACTTCTTTGTTTTTCATTATTCTTTTACGGGACTTTCGCTAACTTATTTCTGGCATTTTCTGATTAAAATGACACTAAACACAATATAATTTCAATTGTATTTAGTGGTTTAATTGACGGCATGGAGTAAATAAATGATGCTTCACATGTACAGTAAATATGGGTCAAATTGTACCTTGTTTGGTGTGATTTTAATCAGAAAATGTCACAAATAATGGCATAATTACGAAACTACAAAGTAGTGGTTCACACCGTTAGACTTCGGCCGCGCGATCCGTGTTTACATGCTGTCCTTTTCTACGTTCGGCTTCGTTTGTACTCTCGGCGAGGTCGGCGCGATAGCCGGTCATAAAAAAATAGAGTCCCTTCACGATATTTCTCCCTGCTCGGAAGTAGCGATGGGAAAAATATCGCGATTTTACGAAAAAGCGCGGACCAATCACAGCGCGGCTACAGCTGACTTTGGTAGTCCATGGTAGCCGCGCTCAGATTGGTCCGTGTTTTTCGTGAATAACTTGTTAACAAAGTTGCGGACAACATTTTCGCAAAGGAAAAAGTTGCTTCAAATGTCCTCGGGAATCAGCACTGTCAAGTAGGCACAATAATTTTGGCCGAACCCGTAAGACCCGGCGGCAAAGTACTCGCCGACGACCCAGATCAGCTTTAATTGGTCGAGACATCTATCACCCGATGGAAGATTCAGTTTTGGAGTCCCGATTTAGCCCTATCCGGTAGGCCAATCTCCCAGATTGCATTTTTGCATCGTGTCCCTCCGAATGTGTTTCTTTTGTGATCCGACAAAAAGAGAGGAACATTAAATTCCCGGTTCGGACGAGTCGAGTTATAGTCGCACCTTTGCAAAGGTACAAGTTTTAATTACGCAAGTTTTAATCCACCTTCCTGCTTCCTATCAACTGTCCAAAGGACCGCGAACTTTCTACTTTTTGCGTTCGGTTTGAAACGCGAAACAAAAAGAAACGAGAATTGTATTATAAAGAGTATCAGAACCGAATGATGCTGTTTGAACTGCTGCGAGAAAGAACTCGCAGTTCGTGTCGGCGCACTCCACGCAGCTTTCGAGTCGATAAATCCGAAGGAATTATTTTCGCAGCGGTTGGTCGCCGACTTATCGATGCATATTCATTGCCATTTGCATAGACCGTCTTCGGGGATCAGGCGGAATGGTCTTCCCAGACCGAATGCGACTGCGACAGCTTTCCTCCCGCGAATCTATCATACTCTGCCAGAATAATTAACACGGCCGCACGCTTCCACAATAATTACTCTAAACAACAGGCTCCGGCGGACGCAAACCCCGATATTTCACAAAATCTCTGCTGCAGAGGAATTTTTCTAATGATACAAATATGATATACAGTGAGAGTCAAAAATGAGTATACACCCCATACATATGAGATTCTACATTATTGTATTTACAGTATATTTCGCAAAAACCAAAGTTCTGATGTTGTAGTACATGGTATTTTTCTAGTGTCACAATCGTATATAAACATCTTAGTGAATTACGTTCCCAATGTTTTATTAACAAATGACTATCTGAAGTAGAATTGTTACCAACGCGTCATAAGTGAATATACGCAGCAAAAATAGTTAGTCTGTTATGAAAGATAGTCCAGTAAAGTGGTTTTCTAGAAGCAATAATTTCGGAATGGGCGAGAATACGTGTAAATTTTCATCAGTGGTGATTACTTTGAAATTCTTAGTGCATAAATTATGAGTGAAAAACGTACAGAAAGTTCAGAAGGCATGAGGAAACTTATTGTTAAATTAAGAAACGAAGGAAAATCATTTCGAGAAATTGGGAAAATAGTAAATCGTTGTCGTGGAATTGTAAATAAAATCATAGACAAGTATAAAGATACCAAAAGTGTAAAAAACATTCCTCGTTTCGGCCGTCCGAGAAAGTTAAATGAAGTAGATAACCGATTAATTACACGAATAGTGGAAAAAGATTCCACCACGAGTGGAGTTTCATTAACACAAGAAATATCTGAAATACAACAAAAATGTATAAGTGCGAGTACAATTTGTAGATCATTAAATTGTATGCATGGCCGTGTATCACGCAAGAAACCAACGAGAAGTGCAAAAAATCGGGTTTGCGATTGCAATTCGCAGAAAAATTCATAAACAAACCACTCGAATTTTGGAACACCGTATTATTCACTGAAGAAATTTTTGGAAGAAAAAGTCAACCAAAAATTTGGAGGGAAAAGATACGGAATTAGAACAGAAAAATCTTGTTAGTACCGTCAATCACGGCGGTGATAATACTATGGTTTAGGGTAGCATGGCAGCCTCTGGAGTCGGGGAATTAGTTTTCATTAACAATACGATGGACAGATTTCAAAATCTAAATATCTTAAGAACTTAAGCTGCAAGTGTTAGAAGAGTTCAGTTGCTAGATTCGTTGATCTTTCAGCAAGATTGAAATCCTAAAAATACAGCAAAGATTGCTAAGGATTGGTTGCAACAAAATGCTCCAAATCAACTGAATTCTCCACCGTTATCCCCAGATGTTAATACATTAGGTTGGTAAGAAAGTAATTACGGTATTTTAAGGTGAAATAAAAGCCAATTTTTTTCTATTCAAGCAATGTACTTTAATCAGTAAAATATTTTCTATTTTGCTCGATAATCTTTTACCATCTTTCTGGTAACTTCATAATTCTGTGCTCATAAAACTTTTAAATTTTCCGAAAATTGGCTTTTATTTCATCTTAAAATACCGAAATTACTTTCTTGCCAACCCAATAATGGAGAATTTGTGGGAAATATTAGATTTGAACTTACGCAAAATAAAAATTACGAACAAGGAAAACCTTAAAACCAAACTACTAAAAATATGGAATGATATTTCTGTTTCAACAACACGTAAGTTGATTGAATTCGTGCCAAGCTGCCGTAATTAAAGCTAAAGGTGGACCAACAAAGTATTAAATGTACGTAATTTTATTAATAAATGAAGATAAATAATTTTTAAACGTGTTGTATATATTCACTTTCGATTCATATTTTTACAGATCCTCGACTATTTTATGTTGCATCTCAAATATTATTTATTCAATTGAATTACGTTTTCTACATGTAACTACTATCAATCTACACTTTCTATTTTTCCAATAAATTTTCCATTAATGTAACATATATCTAATAATTGTTAAATAAATGCCGTGTTCTCGAGGTGATACACACGTTTGACTCTCACTGTAATATAGTCTCAATGCACGCTACTCGTATAAAGTAGCCCTTTGTGGGCTTGAACGTTCGGTTGCTGAGAAGTCTAACATGACGTGAGGTTAGTCTTTTGACCTGGACACTTTTACTGTTAATTATTCTTTCATGAAGCTTTCACTAACATATTCCTGACATTTTTCTGGTTAAAATGATTCCAAACACGATACCATTCACGTCGTATTTACGTGTTTAATCCACGATAAAGTAGAATCTCGATTATCCTAACTGATGTTTGACTTCTCCATTTGAACTGAAATACGATCTAAATTTTTCCGTGTTCGGAGTCATTTTAATAAAAAAATTGTCACGGCTATATCGGTAAAAGGTACATATTCGAGGTAATTCTGGGAACAAGTAACTGCTCTTTTTTATGTAAGAATAGTAACTTGTCCCAGTTTCTAGAATCATCCTACATATGCATATGTATGTATAATATTCCCCCGAATGTATCCTCTTACTTAATTATAAATTTTATCTTTATCAGGCGAATTGCTTATAAAATCAATTACTAAAATTTTATTCAACGTTGAACTACTTACATGCTTGAAGTTATTATACAAAAATGATTTCTTACGGTTTCGTTTGATATCTTAAGTCCATTACAAGAGAAAGTCCTTCCGGACCGAATTGAATCTCGCAAAGAAGCATTTCCTTTGGAAAAATATGATCAGGAGTTGATTAAAATTTCTTGATCATTGTTTGCCTTTTTTCGAAGGGGCACGATCGCCGCCTCGAGAAAGTATTTCAAGAAAATTAACGAGGGTATAAAGGGATCGTAGACGGTAAAAACTGGAAGGCAAAATTAAAGTGCCATGGATCCATGCATGCCAGGTGTTCAGAACGATTAAATCCAGATAAACGATTCAGCCGTCGTTCAGAACGACAGGAAGATTTATCAGTTCTTCCTCGGGATCCATTTCCCATAAAGAGAAGTCTATCTACGAGGGACTTTGTTTTTCCACCGTCTATCGTCGCGCCTTTTCTTATGGATTTCCGTTTGTAATCATTTTAATGCGGACTCGCAGATTTCGAATTGCTAGAACCTTGCAAAAACATTCTCCCATAAACATGATGTTCTCACGAGTTTCACCTGAAGTCTAAAAGTACAATCTGTCGCTGGGAAAAATCGCATAAGATAATACTGCATAATAAAGCAAAAGAAAATTATTCTTAATCCATTTCTAGGTGGAATTTGAGGAAAGTGGATCTTTCAACTCGTTTAAAAATAGATTCACCACTTTAAACTAACAATTTTACCTAGATAAAATGTAACTCTCTAAAATTCTTTTGACGCTTCTGTCGTATTATAATTTATGTGCCTGGTTTTTATTTCAGTTTTATTTGCATAAAGATTCATACATTACAAATCTGTGATTTTTAGTGACACAGTTTCATTTGATTTATAATAAAAGAAGAGTTAATGAAATTAAAGTACATATAAAGAGAATTAAAAGAAATAATCGTGCCACCTAACTCGTAATAAAATTACAGAGAATTATATTTTACACGACAACCCCCGCTTTAAAATACAATCTACCAGCCCGAAAAAATTAAAAGAAATAATCGCTTGGTTGAACTCGTAACGAAAAAAGAGCAAATTATAGTTCACATAAAGTCTACTGCTATAGAAAATTAGAAGAAATTACACTTAGCGTCGCAATGGGATAAAAGAAAATTACTTTTAATTCATTTCTACATCGAATTCAACAAAAGCCAGTTTTCAAATCCATTTCAAATCAATTTGATATCTTTGTATTAACAATTCCAGTCATTTTACAATACAAGAGAGCATAACAAATGCATAGAAATGTAAAAATTCATCACTAAACATTCAGATTTTAAATCTTTGACTTTAAAAATCTTACTGTATTATTTCCAGCTCATTAAAATTCTCTCTCCTGTGTCTAACAATTAATACGGACAATTTTTATTTTGCATAAAAATTCAGGGTCTATTTATCACACTTTTGATATTTGAAGTGTCAGTAAAAATTGTTTATTTGTTACATAAGACTGTTGACTATACGTTAAATGTGAAATTACAGTTCGAAGAATTTAGTGGACACGTGTTGCAATGCACACGTCTGTTCAAATTAAGTGAAAGTGCAGCTGATTGGAGTCGAAGCAATGCAATTGACTTTCTGAAGCTGCTTCGGGCTCTAATCAATCCGTCGTTGCCTTAGATATATCGAGTTCGTTCTAATTTATTGGCTATACATTCGCGAGGGTGTTTACCGATTATAATGGATATTCCCGTTGACGTTAGCAGCGATATCATCGGCCACGAGCTTCCGGGCATCCTGTTACGAAGGTTTATTAAGCTGGAAACGCCGGTTGATGGGATTATCCGTACTGCGTGAGATTGAATAAAGTGACGTAACTGCGATCTCAAGGCCGGTTATTATACTTCTTCATTCTTCCTCCTTTTCCACACCGTGATGACTTCCTCCCTCGACGCTGTCAATCAACCATAACGCCTCGAATTTTTTTGATACGTTCGATTTTTCTGTCACGTACAATTTCACGGGGATCGGATCTTCATCTTCGAAAATTTATTGTACTTCGACTGCGAGATCCACGTCAACATTTTCGACTGCAGATCATTCTTTAGACTCTTATTTAATTAACAAAAATAGAAAAGGCATGATATTAATTTAGGTGTGTAAAGTTGGGAGGTTATTTCACAGAGGTCCTCTTCTCTGGACTGAGGATTGAAAGAAATTGATGCAGCGAATTTTGTTTTAAGAAAATTTGCAAATCTATCAGAACGAATTTTTTTTGCCTTTGAAAGGTCCTACTTTTGGGACAGCTCTCAGATTTTTCCCGTCAGAAAATATTGATCAGTATCAAAGGTATACTCATTTTTCACAGGTCGTGCTGGCAACCATTCAAACTCCAAGCCTAAATTGATGCAATAATATTTTTTTGTAAAAAGACTTTTCGATCTTTCAAAATGAAACTTTCTGCAATCGAAAGATCATGCTTTGGGGTAACTCTCCGATTTTTCCCGTCAGTAAATATTGATCGGTATCAAAGGTATACTCATTTTTCACAGGTCGTGCTGGCAACCATTCAAACTCCAAGCCTAAATTGATGCGATAATATTTTTTTGTAAAAAGACTTTTCGATCTTTCAAAATGAAACTTTCTGCAATCGAAAGATCATGCTTTGGGATAACTCTCCGATTTTTCCCGTCAGAAAATCTTAATTAATGTAAAAGATGTAGTCATTTTTCGCCAAAGACCTTTCCGTACTTATATAATGATGATCGATCAATTCTCTTACTTTAAAAACAGATTCTACTTCAACCATAAGAGCTCGTCACATATTTTTGGCAGTAATCATTTCCTCGGACCGTCCCATGATTATTAAAAATACAAAAGTGGCATGCGGTGATAATAGTACAGTTGCAAAGTTAGTTACAGCGCAGTCGAATATTAATACGGACACAAGCGGGAGGAACCGGAAGTTCTGATGCTTACAGTGGACAGTTTTGCCATACTTCTCTCATACTGTGCAAGGTTATTGGATTCCAATTAATGACTTTTGCAAAACGCCTCGGGGCTCTCTCAGCCGAAACTAATTTCAAAGTACGAGGATAGTTAAGGCTTTACTGGTCAAGAAAGATAAACCTACCGGACATTGCCGAAGGATCATGGTCCAGGAATAGCTTAACGATTGCTTGTTTAAGCGGGCTGCCACCTGGTATTCTTGGATTAAACTTTACGATCTGTATTTGGCCCTTAGATCATTCAATTTTATTCTTGAATATGCACTAGAATGTTTTAAATATCGTTTGAATCGTGGCTTCTATCCCTAGAACTAGATATCATTTTAAATTGCATTTGCACGAGCTGTTTATATTTTTTCTATTTTCTTCTGTATTTATACGTTTTTCTAAACTGCCAAGAAATATATTTATTTATTGCCATGGAAATATAGGATTAATACTGTATAATACATAAATCTTAGTTTAGATTAATGTCTATTGGCTGTTTCTATCACAATTTTATTAATTAATGGCTCTCTGGAAAATTAACAATTGAGAAAGGGGGATACAAATTAGCCAAACAGTGAAATACAAATTACTAAAATTGTTAACTAAAATTGTCACTTTGGCCCCAATTAAGAATAAATATAAACTCATAGTGTCTTTTGCAAATATTATGTCAGCTAATTGGGGAGCATCGATGAAGGAAGGAATCATTGCAAACCGAAGGAAAGCGGAGGGTATATTACCGTAATGAAAACATTTCACTCATTAACTAGAGAGCACACGGTTATATTACTGGAAGAGTGATGGGAGGATTCGTTTGACGAGAAAACTCAATTCACAGGGTATGAATTAGCGTGTCTGCCTTTAGCGAATCCGCCTAAAGATACGTCGCGTCGGCGGCGGCTGCACTACCTGAATAATAACATTTTAATATATTTGCTCTTTGACGTCGAACGGGAACTAGCAACAAAATTATCGTGTTTTCTATATCATAGTTTTCACGGAAAATTGTTTTCTGTTGCAGGACCAGCTGTCGCAGCCAGGGCTGTCATTCAAGACACTGCTGAACTACCTTGCGACATTAAACCGCCCAGAGAAAATGACTCCGCCATTTTGGTCGTGTGGTACAAGAGCGACATCACGCCTATTTATAGGTAATCTGGATATTTTTAGACACTTTTCTACGTTGTTATTATTAAGGTATTTATGATTTTACGTTGATCCTCTTACATTAGCATTCACGGTGATCTTTGAGTCGGTATAAATTCCATAATTCTTGAGGTATCACCAAAATTCTTGAGCTAGAAATTTTCCAAAGAACCGTAGAATATTTACAAATCAACAGAAAGTAGATTTTTTGTTGTTCCCATTCATGTTTTTATAACATTTCACCACGTTCTGTGGCATAAATCCCTTGCTTTTGCGTTTGGGTCCCAAGACAATGTTTATAACTTCCACAATCTTCAAGTTATCTTAACAAATTTTAAGGTAGACATTTCCTAAAGAATCGTAGAATATTTACAATACAACAGAAAGTAGATTTTTTGTTATTCCCATTCATGTTTTTATAACATTTCACCACGTTCTGTGGCATAAATCCCTTGCTTTTGCGTTTGGATTCCAAGACAATGTTTATAACTTCCACAATCTTCAAGTTATTTTAACAAATTTTAAGGTAGACATTTCCTAAAGAATCGTAGAATATTTACAATACAACAGAAAGTAGATTTTTTGTTGTTCCCATTCATGTTTTTATAACATTTCACCACGTTCTGGGGCATAAATCCCTTGCTTTTGCGTTTGGGTTCCAAGACAATGTTTATAACTTCCACAATCTTCAAGTTATCATAACAAATTCTAAGGTAGACATTTCCTAAAGAATCGTAGAATATTTACAATACAACAGAAAGTAGATTTTTTGTTGTTCCCATTCATGTTTTTATAACATTTCACCACGTTCTGTGGCATAAATCTCTTGCTTTTGCGTTTGGGTTCCAAAACAATGTTTATAACTTCCACAATCTTCAAGTTATCTTAACAAATTCTAAGGTAGACATTTCCTAAAGAATCGTAGAATATTTACAATACAACAGAAAGTAGATTTTTTGTTGTTCCCATTCATGTTTTTATAACATTTCACCACGTTCTGTGGCATAAATCCCTTGCTTTTGCGTTTGGGTTCTAAGACAATGTTTATAACTTCCACAATCTTCAAGTCATCTTAAAAAATTTTAAGCTAGACATTTCCTATAGAATCGTAGAATATTTACAATACAACAGAAAGAAGATTTTTTGTTGTTCCCATTCATGTTTTTATAACATTTCATCACGTTCTGTGGCATAAATCCCTTGCTTTTGCGTTTGGGTTCCAAGAAAATGTTTATAACTTCCACAATTATTCAAGATATCTTAAAAATTTTTAAGCTAGATATTTCCTAAAGAATCGTAGAATATTTACAAAAAAGCAGAAAGTAAATTTTTTGTTGTTCCCATTCATGTTTCTAAAATATTTCACCTCGTTTCGATATGAACCTCATGCTTTAGCGTTTGGGTTGTAAGAAAATGTTTATTTATAACTGCCACAAGTTTCAATATATCTCCAAAATTCTTGGGCCAAAAGTTTCCCAAAGATCTGCGAAAAATGTAGGAAGGAGAGAACACTCGTGGTTTGGTTATTTCCTTGGACTATAGAACGTTGAAGACCGCCGCGCGCGATTTAAACGCGCGTTCATTCAACACACACGGAGCACGGCGGTTAATCGAAAAGCATTTAACGCATTCGGATATTTCGCACGCGCCGCGCCAAGCTCCGCGTTTTCGAGCCCGATAAATATGTTCACCGACGATTATGGAAATTGCTTAAGTAGCACACAATATTTTTCGCTTCTGAATAACTCCCCTTTGAAATTTCGCAAATCGAGTTCCGCTCGGCGGCGTTTCGGCTACAGACGTGTCTATGAATGCCTCGGAGCGATCGAGTTTTCAACAATTGCACAAGTGGCCGCAGCGTTACAAACTATTGCCTTATTGTTCCTTTCAACGAGCTGGCGAGTAATGTTCTGTGAACGCACAGTCAGAGTCTTCGGATGAGGGGAGGAAGCACGAATTGAGGGGAGGAGGTTACCCTCTCTCTAACGGTACCAGACTGGTCACGTGACCGAACCAGTGCTTCCAGAACGGGAAAATCGACAAAAATAACCTACCCCCTCTCTGATGTTCAGACACGTTGCGCGACTGCGCGGCCAGTCTACTGTCTTAGTGGGGGACACTGGAGTGTGCTCATGGTAGTGGAATGGGGTAGTGGATGGGGAAAAGGAGCAGAAGTTTGGCATCCGTTTGGGTGGAAGCACTGGATCGGACTGCGGCGGAAATGTGGGGAGTAGCGTCGTAGAAAGAGAAGATAGAGTGGGGACACGAGTCTTAATCTGGCAACACTGTGCATAGTACTGCCGCCAGAATCGACCAAAACTGGTCGATTTTTCCTCTCCTCCTTTTCCCCTTCCATTATCCCATTCCAGTATCATGATCATACTTCAACTACACTCCAACATCCCACACTCGGGGCCGGATTAAGTTAGCGCGGGGCCCGTAGCAAATGTTACAACATTAATAAAACAAAACACAATGAAGGATCTTTTTTTCAGCAGAAATATCTGTTAATAGTAGCCAGGGCTTTTTCTGCTGCAAGCGCGGCGCCCGTAGCATTTGCTACTTCTGCTACTGAGCTTAATCCGGCTCTGCCCACACTAAGACCGTAGACAGGTCACGTATTAATCTGGTTATCAGAGAGGGGATAAACCGTATTCCCCTCGATTTCCTCGATCTGGCGACACTGGTGCATAGTGTATACATATTAATGCATCCTCTGCTAAACCAACAAATATTTTAGCCGGATTAAGCAAGTTCCCCGGCTACCAAGGACATCCTGAAACTATTGACTTCCGGCTCTATCCTTGTCGCTATCGATATTCAATCTACAATTCTGCTGGACTTGCCGGATTGACTTCCTCCGCCTCGGAACCGACCGGGTTTAGATAAGACCAGCTCTTCGACCCTGAGTTCTGATCAGCCCGGCACTGATTTCGCCGATTTATACACTGCGTCTTCTTCAATCGGAACGAAGATTACCTTCTGTCGACCTTATCGACGACTCTCTGCGAAATTTCTAGCACGAAGATGATGCAGACATTTTGGAAATTGACATGCGGATTTAAAAAGAATCGAAGACAGGAACAAAGTCGCCAGCTTAAGACTTGTCCCTCCACTCCCCTTCTACCCGGTCACGTGACGCGTTTCGTCTCTATCGAGTATGTCACAATGTCACGTGACGAATCCGATACTGGCAAGGAGAGGGTAACTGTTTCGGGTAAACTTTACCCTGCCGGACTCAAAATTTATGCCTTTCTCCTATAAATTATGATGCATTTGGTATGATAATTCAGTAGATTTGTACCCTAGGCGGCTGCACTCGAAGTTTCGATCCTGTAGGATGAATGGTTCAGGAGTTACTCTTGCTTAAAGTTGTTCATTATTCAGTGTTTTTGACAGGTAAGGGCGCTGCCATATTGGTTCGTAGTGACGATCGCGCGCCGCTTGCCGAGTAGAACCGCTAGATGGTAGCACGGACACAGTAATATCGCTAACATAGAGAACATATAAATCTAACCAAAAAGCTAACCCAAACCTAACACAAACCTAACTCCGACCAGTTAAAACGCAACATCGTGGCCATGTCTTCCAAAATTCAAACAACAATCGCAATACCCGCTCTATATTATCAGCATTAACACGTGCCCGTGCTGCCATCTAGCGGTTTTGCTCGGTAAGCGGTGTGTGATCGTCACTACAAACCACTATGGCGACGCCCTTACCTGTTAAAAATATTGAAAAATGCTCAACTTTAAGCAAGCATAACTCCTGAACCATTGATCCAACAGGATTGAAACTTCGACTCCAGCCGCCCGGAATATAAAACTACTGGATTGCATAACAAATACATCATAATTTATAAGAAGAAGGCACAAATTTTGAGTCCGGTAAAGTAAAGAGTAGCCACTGTTTCCTCTCAATTCGAGTGAATTTCTCTCATCTGGCGACTCTGGACAGGAGGATTAAAGAAACTGATAGGAAGTCGACAACATAACAGCACGTACAATCGAAATTCATGAAAACTGATCAATACATTGAAAATTATAAATTACGAACAAAAGGAGGACGAAAACAAAACAATTGTAATTAATATTGAAGAAGATCGACGGATGCCCCAATATTAGAGGATGGAATACGATGAATTCCACCAGAAGCATTATGACACATTTTAGAATTGTCAGTGAATAAACTATACAGTTTTAATTGGCGGAGAAGTGTGAGAAAGTACACATTCAAGAATTTTTTTTAAAGAAAGTTTGTTAATCTTTCGCAATGAAAATTTTTGCATTTAAAAGATCATACTTTGGACCAGCATTTCAAATTTTTTTATCAAAGCATACGAATAATATCTTTTTGTCAAAGATACCGCCATTTTCCAGAAGCTCTGATGCCATTTATTTCGAATTTCAATCTTTTTAAATAAATTGTTCCGGACATTTTTCATCGAATCAATCCTTTTGCGTTTAAAAGATCATACTCTGGACCAGCAACGCATATTTCTTTTTATCACAAAACATGAATAATTGTCAAAGATATCGCCATTTGTCCAGGGGCTCTTTTCTCAATTATTTCGAATTCGATTCGGTTTTAAAATAAATCGTTACAGTCATTTGTTAAAAGCATGTTATAAATTGTTTGCAATCAATCTTTGTGCATTCGAACAATCATACTTTGGGCCAGCAGTCACAGTGTTTTTGTCGAAAAACAGTAAACATTGTCGAAGCTACAACCACTTTCTCAACGGTTCAACTTCAGAATTTCAAGTATTTTTGCAGAAGAAATCAATGCGGCGATCTGACAGATATTTTGGGAACGTGGTTCCGCGGAAAACAAATTCAAACTTTTACGTTCCTTCCGGTTACAGTGTTAACGCTCTGACTGAACTCGGCTCAGTAGATGTTAATCAGATTAACTTGAAACTTTCAGGACGTCTACTCGGGAGATGATATCTTTAAAGGAACTGTAAGGATCTGAACATCAAATTCTTAAGAAAATCCTGGCATAAATCTTTGTATCATGAACATAACAATTAATCGTTTACCACGTGTAAAATACAAAATTATATTTACCCCTACATAATATCAAAAACTATCAAAAACATTGTTGGTTACATCAGTGTAATTAACACACTAATCCTACCACGAGGGGTCAAATGACCCATTTCAGATTTTTTATTTTACAATTATTGAAATTGTAAAGGTGTTTTATGGGAATTTATTGAATATATTTTTTAACTCCAGTATACAGGGTGAGTCACCTAACGTTTGCACCTCAAATATCTTTGTTGTTTCTAAAGATACGTAAAATATGGTAAGGACAAAGTTGAATGGTACAATGGGGCTGACACGATGCCAAAAAAGATTTTGTTTTTATGTCATTTTTTTAGAGATATCAAGGTCACCTTGACTTTTTTAAATGGAACCACCCTTTTTTAAACACCTACAACGATAGTCCCTTTCATTAGGAATTCGGTGACTATAATTATTCCAAGGTTATTCAAGATCAAGGACAAAAAAAACGTATAAAACTAAAATATGGAAGCAGAATACCTGTATTTTATAAATGTTCGAAACGATGGCCGTCTACGTCGATACATTGTTGTAAACGAGCTCCGAAGGAATGTTGAACTCTGATAAGTACATCCGAGGTGATATTCGTACATGCTGTGACGATACGCTGACGCGTATCTTCAACTGTTGTTGGAGCATCCTTGTACACGGTCTCTTTTAGCAGACCCCATAAAAAGAAATCCAGTGGATTTAAATCAGGCGAACGTGCTGGCTATGAAACAGTTCCGCCTCGTCCAATCCATCGGTTTGGAAATCGAGAATCCAACGTTTCTGTTGCTACTCGTGCATAATGAACAGAACAACCGTCATGTTGGTACCACGTATCATAGCGATTTTGTAAAGGGACATCTTCTAACAAAATTGGCAGATCTTCTTGCAAAAATTGAGCGTATTCCTGTCCCGTCGTCGTTCCGTTAACGAAATACGGGCCAATTACTTTGTCGTCCAAATTGCACACCACACGTTTACGCTCCATTGTCTTTGATGATCACACATGATTATCATTGATTATCCACAGACCAATAATGGGCGTTCCGTATATTAATTGAGCCACGATCAGCGAATGTTGCTTCGTCCGTAAACAAGACATTAGAAAAAAATGAATGATTTCGAAGCAATCCCCATTGACAAAAGTTAATTCTAATTTGAAAATCATTCCCGTGAAATTCTTGATGGAGCGATATGTGGAACGGATGAAATTTATGTCGGGCCAGAATTCGTATTACGCTACTTTGACTTATGCCTGCTTCCCGGGCAATTTTTCTCGTACTCGCGCGAGGATTGACAGCTACAGCTGTTAAAATATTAATTTCATTGTCTTCGTTAGTCGTGGGATTCTTCCGTTTGTGCTGTCTTGCATGTACACTTCCAGCACTTCGGAACAACCTGTACGTATTAATGAAAGTCTGTCTGGAAGGAGTGTTTCGTTCGGGGTACCTATCTTCGTAAAGTAATCTGGCCTGCACCTCATTTTGTCTACATTCACAGTAAATCGTGATCGTATCGCACTTTTCAGTCATCGAATAAGACATAGCGGAATCGCGTTTGGAAACATACCGATAGTAAATAAGAATGCTGAATAACAATAACATCGAAGGACCTTGGTATGTTTACTTTAACTACGACCATAGTATGTTTACTATTTACTACAAGTCTCAACCGTGATAAACGTATTCTACTTTCATATTCTAAATCTTATACGTTTTCTCTGTCTGTGATTTTGAATGACCTTGGAATAATTATAGTCACTGAATTCCTAATGAAAGGGACTATCGTTGTAGGTGTTTAAAAAAGGGTGGTTCCATTTAAAAAAGTCAAGGTGACCTTGATATCTCTAAAAAAAATGACATAAAAATAAAATTTTTTTTGGCATCGTATCAGCCAAATTGTACCATTCAACTTTGTCCTTACCATATTTTACGTATCTTTAGAAACAACAAAGATATTTGAGGTGCAAACGTTAGGTGACTCACCCTGTATATTATAGTAAAAATCGCACAAAATATAAATCAATTTAATCTTGTTATTTTTATAATACACTATACACATCAGTCACTTTTGATGGTCGGTGGGTTTAGTGTTAACCTCGTTATCAGTATCCAATGACTACCACGATTCCGTTGCTAAACCATGATTGCGTAACATTCATCGTGTCACAAACAGCAGAACTATAATATCCTACATTAGAAATCACAAATTATTGTTTTCCTTCAAATATTTAATAGAGATTCTATGCCTTAAATATTCTTGATGATCGCTTTAGTAGTGTAAATAAAGTTGCTGTCTGAAGTCGAGGTTAGGCTAGATTTCCACCCGATTTTTAATTGTCCAGCTGACCAATTAAAATCTCTGGTTGACGACTATCGATCCGGAACGTGAACAGGTACACTAATAGTGAACCATCACGCGACACGTGTTGGTATTAGTGCGATATTCGAGCCTCTGATAAAGCTGCAGCCAGTGTTGGCGAGATTAGGGTCACTTTTCTAAAAGACAGTGCCTAAAATCCGAATAATTACATTGTGACGCTACTAGTTAATTTCTAAAAAAAACAAAAACAGATTTAACTCTCGGCGATGCCTGGGGTCTATTTGATCCCAGATTTGGATCCACCAGTTACAGGTATAAATTCAATTGAAGTATTTGAAGTTGAAATATCGTAAATGATTTCTATTGGTCTGAAATCGTTGAAAGTTAAATTTGTAGCAATTTTAATTGAAATTCATTCGAATAGAAATCATGCATAATTGAATTATGAAATAGTTGCTATTGAATTTTGAAATAGATGAAAGTGAAATTTGAGATAGCTCATGGAATATGGATTTGAAATAATTGAAAGTGGAATTGATATCGTAGAGATTGGAATGCACACTCGAAATAATTGTGATCGAAATATGTATTCGAAGTAATTGCGATGGAAATATGGGTTTGTGATACTTAGTTGGAATTGGAATACGGATTTTTAATAATTGAAACCAAAACACGAATAGGAAATTATTTAACGCAAAATGAATTTATTCGAATTAGCATTCAGTTTTACAAAACACTCCTATACATAAAATTAACTCGTTTAAACTGATGTCAATATTTAACTAAATTCCATCTTTACCGTTACATATCTGTTACGATCGATCCCATTAGTTCTATTTATCGGGAAGGTTGTTGCGGTGGTCTCTTATTAAATATGCAACGGAAATTAATGAAGGATCCGGAAATACTTTGTTCCAGTTACGACATGAGGGGCAAACACTCGGAGGCCTCCCATTGGAACGATAAGGATCACCTGAACGACCGGGCATTTTTCAGAACGGTCACGGAACCAGCCACCTTAAATATAAATCACATCGAGGAGAGAGACGAGGGCGAATACCGGTGTCGTGTGGACTTTTCCAAAAGCCCTACCAGAAATTCCAGAATCTATCTCACGGTGATAGGTTCGTAGACAATATTCTCTTATCCGTAATAATAATCAAACGCGAAACAAATTTGTACAACCACATAATGTATTGTCTATAGACTTGTTACAGAGGTCAATTTTTCAGGAAATATTTCTTAATTACCATATAATAAGATGTACATATTTATTTTTTAAAGAAAGATAACTTTTCATTTTTTAAAACATTGCTAATCCTCTTATTATTAACCATATATGTATACCTCATACTGTCAAGGTCACTCTTCTGAGTAATATCTTGATGGTCTAAGCTGTCGCCCTACATTCCTTAGAAGGTTATTAATTATTCAAAATAAACGCCCATTTCGTGGTAAAGATAATATGTATACAGGGTGAATTCGATAAAGCAGGACACCTAAAAATCTCCGTTACTTTTCGTTGTACAAAAAAACTTCGTAGGACAAAGTTACACTGTTTGAAGGGCCACATATAACGGTGCAAGGGAAAAAAATGTCAAGGTCATTTTTATGAGATTACAAGGATATCGATGTTTTTTTAAATGGAATGATATATTTTCGTTAACGTAATGTTGTACCTGACAAAATAACGAATTCATGCATGTAACACAATATGACCTTCAAATGACCTTCAACCCAGAAAAATGGTATAAATAAAATTCAACGTGTAAGATTCATTTGATGTATTTCTGTTACGCCAAATGTTCAAAAATATTCCCTCGAGCTGCTATACATTCGTTCAGCCGTGAAGTTACAGAACGTACTGCTGCGTAATTCATTTCTGAGGAAATCGACGCACAAGCCTGGACGATTCTTTCTTTCGTGTCGTCTATAGTCGTTGGTGGTTCACTATAAACATCGTCTTTCAGTTTTCCCCATAGATAAAAATCAAGGGGTGTAAGGTCTGGTGAGCGAGCTGGCCATAATACGGGTCCGTTACGTCCAATCCAATGATTTGGAAACTTGTTATTTAAGAATTGTGTTACGACACGGGAAAAATGGGCCGGACATCCGTCATGTTGATACCACATATTTTCACGAATGTTCAAGGGTGTATTTTCCAGGAGAATTGGTAACGATTCTCGTAAAAATGCAATGTATTTTTCTGCATTTAATGTTCCGGTAATAAAGCGAGGCCCAATTATTTGGTTATCTAAAATTCCGCACCAAACATTGACGGACCACGGTCTTTGTTTGTCGACTGTCCGTAACCACCGCGGATTTTCAGATGACCAATAATGTAGGTTTTTTAAATTTATTTGCCCGTGATTTGTGAACAAAGCTTCATCGGTAAATAATACATTATTAAAAAATGCTCCATCGTTTATCAATTGTCTCAATCCCCACTGGTAAAAGTTTACACGATTTACAAAGTCTCTACAATGATGTTCTTGATGAATCGATAGGTGAAAGGGGTGAAATTTGTGTTCCTGGAGTATTTGCACTACACATTTTTGACTAATGCCACTTCCTCGTGCGATTTACCTCGTACCAGCACGAGGGTTTGTATTCACTGCTGCCAGAACATTAATTGTGTTTGCTTCGTTCCTTACAGTCCTCACCTTTGTACGTTTTTTATTTTCGACACTACCAGTTTCACGGAATTTATTTAACAAGTTGGAGTAAACGGAAACTGATGGACAATTACGATTAGGAAATCGGTCCTTGTACAACTGCACGGCTTCTCTTAAACACTGTCGACTTTCTCCATAAATGAAAATCATATCAATCTTATCTTCCTTCGAGTAACGCATTGTGAAACGTTCATCGATAAACTGATCGAGAAATCTTAGAAACTGTGGAAATCTGATAGCAAGAAGGTCTTCCGAGTAATTAGTAGTGGATAAACACGATTCTGTACGAACGTATAGGTGAAGGTATATCATAATTGTCCTCCTGTGAACACCGAATCTGTTATTATGTTGTGTATTGCGATACATTTGAATGTATAGCAGCTCAAGGGAATATTTTTGAACATTTGGCGTAACAGAAATACATCAAATGAATCTTACACGTTGAATTTTATTTATACCATTTTTCTGGGTGGAAGGTCATTTGAAGGTCATATTGTGTTACATGCATGAATTCTTTATTTTATCAGGTACAACATTACGTTAACGAAAATATATCATTCCATTTAAAAAAACATCGATAACCTTGAAATCTCATAAAAATGACCTTGAAATTTTTTTTCCCTTGCACCGTTATATGTGGCCCTTCAAACAGTGTAACTTTGTCCTACGAAGTTTTTTTGTACAACGAAAAGTAACGGAGATATTTAGGTGTCCTGCTTTATCGAATTCACCCTGTATATCGTAGTATTTAATTATTATTGATTGAATAAATTTGTTAAAGCCAAAAGTTTCGATAAACATAGAAAACTTGTTTTTCTCAAGGTCAAAGTTGTCGGAGATTGCTCCCCTGTCGTAAATAGTTAGGGTTTTCTTTCGGTTACAATTATTTAAATTACAAAAATGCTTTCCACAAATGAATAAATGCCTTTCTTCGAGCACATATTGCAATTAAAATCGAGCGAAATCTATATAAATTCAATCTGGTCATTTTTATAAAGTAACATTGCTTGCAAAGATTTACACGAAAACAGAACAATGTTAAAACACTGAAGAGCAATTCTATGCAATCGTTTCAACGTCGGCGGTGCAAAAATTGCTGCAGCAGACACGGAATTTATCAATTAATCTCCGGGACGATGATGGAGCCTCGAATAAGTAGTTCCTTGTAGAAGTACTAATTGAAAACGTATAATAGAAAACTAATAGAAAACAAAATGGGTTAATATCTATTGAATCATGCTGTTATGCTCTGTAAATTATAAACTTATTTCTCCCTTGTAGCCATTGGAAAACAATGTCCGGGTTCACTTTGACCCGGTGTTCCAAGAACATCATTTACGATCAATTAAAATTGAAATAAAAATAAAAATTAAATATCAATATGGAAATTGAAGTAACTAAAATTAGAATTATACTTGAATTGCAATTTAAAGAATGTGAAAATCTATTCACCCGCTTTCCCAGGGTTTGTTACACCAATAATTAATCTCTTCTTGTTCTCCAGTGCCACCACACAAGCCAAACATAATCGACGAGCTCGGTAAGACAGTGACAACAGTAGCAGGACCATACGAAGAAGGCGGAGACATGAAACTACAGTGTCTCGTCACCGGAGGTGAGTGTTTCATCGTTTATCATCTCGAAAACTTTCTTCACGCGACCATGTTTTCCTTTTTTATCCTCCCGATGATCGTAATCGCCTGATGTTTAGTACACACCGATAAATTTCGCCTGTTCAAACAGTCGGTAATGGTTTGCAAACACTAGTCTTTCCAATCTGTCCGATCTCTCCAGCTCGAAACAACATGGACACTGTGATAGTACTTTTTCTGTAGCATCGGTGTCCTCCGACAATTGTTGACATAGTCCACAATCAAACTAAAAAGCCTTAGGATTCCTTCATCACCACTGTTCCATGATTAATTCCTAAACACACACGTTTACCGACGAGTCGCTCCAAGTAGATCGCTTTTTCCAATCGATACCAGAGATTCTGTCCAAAACCACGTGCATACAATGTTTAACATACAAAATTAAGGGGGCTGGGGTTAAGTCATCCCTTTGCTGACGTTCAATTTGTTTACGAAATACGGACAATTGAATCTCGATAGTTGTTATTCACCTTCATAAATGAACAGGTTGAACTTAAAATTTTTATCTCGGAAACTATTTATCATATCGGGTTGATCCTTTTTTTTACTTGAATCAGAAAGGTTCATACTGTCGCATAAATTTTCTATTCGTTGAACAATGATTGTGTACAATTTTTCAGGTCGACCGGAGCCGAAAGTGAGATGGTGGCGAGGCGAGTTGCTACTGGACTCAAAGGACGAGCAGGGCGAGTTCCCAGCGCTTCGCAGAAACACCCTAATCGTCAAACAACTTTCCCGAGCCGACCTGCATGCTGTGTTCACCTGTCAGGCCTCGAACAACAATATCAGCCAACCAGTTTCCGCATCGGTGGCAATTGAAATGCACCGTGAGTTCGTTTATAATTTCACAGATCACGTTGATATTGAACATTGATGCGATCTTCGACTTTTATTAATAATTCCGCACGTTTTCGTGCTTTAGTGAAGCCGCTGAGCGTGACGATACTGAGCAACGATAACGCACCCCTAAGCGCTGATCGAAAGTACGACATAAACTGCATGACCATGGGATCCAGGCCTCCTGCGAAGTTGTCCTGGTACATGGATGGCAAAATATTGACCAACCATACTGAGAAGGTGCTGTTACTATTTACTGAAAAGTGTGTCATTGTATCTCGGTGTGTTCTCCATTGCATTATAGTTTAACTTATTCAACTGTGTGCCATTGTCCTTCATTTTAGATCATTGAATTTCATTGCACTCGCCTGAACTTTCCTATACTTCACTGTACTGTGTCGTATTTAGTTGTATGCCATTGTGTGTTATCTTTTTTTGTGTATTTCACTGTATACTTTAGTACGTTTTGTTTATTTCGTTATAATCTCCTGTGTTTCGTTACATTTTGTTGTGTTTCACTGCGCACCATTATATTCATAGTAGCCTATTGATTTTCATTTAATTTCGTAGCACTCTCCTGAACTTGTACTCCTTCGTTTATATATCGGCATCGAGCGAAAGCTCGTAACGTTTTTAAATTAAAACTCAGAGATAAAATTAAGATATTTATTCAATAAAACGATAGGCTGCCTCTAAAATGGCGAAGCGTAACAGATCAGAATGGAAAATATGTTGTTGAATTGATCTATGAATGAACATGTTAATTTTATCTGTGAATTTTAATTGAAAAACGCTACGAACTTTCGTTCCGACCCGATGCTTCTTTAATTGTATTTCGTTCCATGCCGTTACGCTATAATGTACTTCATTCCACCACAGTGCACTTTATTGTATTTTATTGTGTTCCACTACACTTCATTATATTTCACTGCGTTTCGTTGCACCCTGTTATATTTCATAGTGCTTCATTGAATTTCATAAAATTCGATTACACGTCCCTGAACTTTGTTGTACTTCTTTATATTATTATAACATTCAATGTCGTTGCACTACAGTGTACTTCATTGCACCCTCTGCACTTCACTGTATTTTGTTGTATATCATTTTATTTCGTTATACTAGTATTACATTGTATTTCACTATACACTTCGTCGTAATTCGTTTTAATGTCCTCTATTTTATCATACTGGATGGTATATTTCATTGTACTTCATTACGCCGCATTGTATTTTCATTCAGAGTACTACAACGTACTTTGCTATTCTTCCCTGTATTTGATTGTAATTTGTTTTATTTCGTTGTACTTAATTTCATTCCTAATTTGTATATCGTTTCAGTACACTGTACTAAACTGCTCTTAGCAGTACTTCATTGTGTTCCATCACACTTCATTGTGTTTCATTGTATTTTATTGAAATCCATTAAATTTTATTGCACGTCCTTCTACTTCGCTATATACCCGCGTATTGTGTTTCATTCTATATCACTATAGTGGCAATGCAGTGTGTTTCATCATACCAGAGTGCACTTCGTTGTGCTGTATATGCTATATCATTCTATTTCGTTGTGTTGTTGTACTCCGTTTGATCCTATCGTATTTAATTGTACATATTCCACTGTACTTGAATTTTTGTTTGCATTTTGCTGTACATTGACATACGCTTCAGTGTATTTCATTGTATTTGCCTATATGCTATTGTACTTCGTTCCACTTCATTGTACTTCTTCGTGTTTGGCTAGACTTCATTATATTTTATTGTATTTCGTTGTATTTTAGTATTTCATTGCATTTCAGTATTCCATTATATTTTGTACCGTATTGTACATTATTCTACTTCATTCAATTCGTTTTTGTTTCTTTCCGTTTCGGTCTAGTTTGCTCTATTTTATTTATTATTATTTTGTTTATAGATTATAGTTCTTAGATATCTTGATACATTGTTTTTCAAGGGAAGTTTGCGCGCAATGCTTACATGAAATGTAACTTTGACATTAAAGGTATCCGAGGACGGCAACAAGACGAGTTCCACGCTAATTTTGAAACCGACATTACTTGATCACGACAAAGTAATTACTTGCCGGGCGGAGAACGCGAAAGTTCAACGGGCTATGCTGGAGGATACATGGAAATTAAACGTGTTCTGTAAGTACGCCATAGAGCCATCTTATTCAACTTTATAAACAAAGTAGAATGTTTACAGCTCCGGTATCTAAATAATATTCAGAGCTAAATCAAGTACTCGAGTCTTGTACCCTAATTGAGTAGCAGTAAAAACACAAATTCAAAATAGAATAATATACAAAATAATTCTCTAACTTACTATAACTCTCTACTAATATGATTTCATTTCAGTTGTTCCAATTTTACATCTGGAATTAGGGTCAAACATGAACCCAGACGACATCGAAGAAGGGGATGACGTCTACTTTGAGTGCAAAGTCAATGCCAATCCCGGCCCTTACAAAGTAGTGTGGAAGCATAATGTTAGTTGAAGTATACATACTATTTTCCAGTAATTAACATTCTACAATTTCATCCTGGCTAAGTAAAATCTTCTAAAATGATAGAATTCATTTAGCTTATTATACAAACCAATTTTCAATTTAAAAAATATTACAAATCATGATCGGCTTGTTTCGGAAATCAATATCCGATTTAAACAATATAATTTATAATTAGCTGGTTCCGTACATCAATTCCCAATTTCAAGGATAACGCAATTCAATATTAAATTACCCCTGTAAATCAAGTTTCAATTTATTAATAAATCACAGACCTATCCTTGCGAATATTAGAAAATCAGCCCTATATGTAATCTCATAATTATTGTAAAATTCAGAAAGTTACATACACTCTACTGTACACTACACTTACATTATATTAAATTTACGTTGTACAGAGTGTAAAGAAATGTTTGGTCTTGTCTGCCATAGGCGTATTGTACATTTCCTGATCGATGAACATCTGTAAAATATAGTTACCGCTAAATAATCGTTGACTTTGACTTTTAAGGTCAAATTTTTTTTATTGCATTGTATTCTAAGCACCATGCAATTAAACAAAAATTTAACCTTGAAATTTCATGATCCAGAACAATTTTGCAATTCCACCAGACATCCTCGGTTTGGTGGAAATCCATGTAAAGAAGGTACCGCAAAATTAAGTTTTATCTTGAATTTCAATGTCAAAAGATCAACAAATTGTTTTATTGCATTGTATTCGAAGTATTATACAATACAATAAAAAAAATTGGACCGTAAAATCTAATGCCTCGTACAGACCTGAACATTTCGACGAACAGAGCACCGAACCGCGCATTACGGCGCGCCGAATGCCGCGCCTCGGCTAACGGCGAACGGAACGGATTTGTGCTATTTCCATAATTTCTTGCGAACAACTATGGAAGCTGCAGCGGCGTATACTACACAATGAAATACAGAAAATATTGGAAGTTTATCGAGTGAATTAAAGTTTCAAAGTGAAATATTCAGGTCTGTACGAAGCATTAATGACATCAGATTCGAGATTAAATGACTTCAATTTTTGGACATGTTATGACATTTCGACGAACATTGCGACGAACGGCGCGCATATCGGCGCGCATACGGATAGCACTTGCAAATCTGTTTGCAGGACAGATAGCATATCCTAAACATTCATGATATAAAGAATAAATGTCATGAAATGGAAAGAAATTTATAAACAAAGATTATAAACAAAGACATTTGTTAACTTTGTTAGTACGGTATGTTAACATTTTTCCGTTACCACATTGCGGCAACACCACTGTCAAGATGAATTCGTTTAAACAATGTTTTGTTGTACGAATAAACGTGTTTTTACTTGCTAGATCGTTACAATTGTTTTAAACAAATGCAATGTTTTCATAACAAGGGCCTCTTTAATAATTTGAAACAAATTTGGAAGTAGAGATATAATTTTTTCAGATAATTTAAATCACCGATGTCTTTGTTTATAAATTTCTTCATATTTCTTGACATTTATTCTTTATATTACGAATGTTTAGGATTTGCTATCTGTCCTACAAACAGATTTGCAAGTACAGTAAAGTCGAGATTACTGTCCAACAACCGTATTTTTGGTGGACAGTAATCCTGGTGTTGTGATCGTATTTTTGTTACTTCAAAGGAGAGTCCGAACATAGAGAAGGACAGAATGAAATTCAAAGGAGAGTCCGAACATAGAGAAGGACAGAATGAGTGTCTCTTTCTTTCCCATACGCTGTCCTTCCTTGCGACCGAAACTTGAATCGTGGATTTAACCACTAAATACAATTGGAATTATATCGTGTTTGGTCTCATATTAATCAGAAAAATGCCAGAAATAGGATAGTGAAATTTCATTAAAAAAATAATGAAAATTATGAAAGTTGAACATTTCAATTCATTCGTGTTAATGTGTGATGTTTACACCGATATACCCGAGCCGAGATCAATCATCGCCTCCTTCGGCGCGGCGCGGCGTCGACCGCCAGTGAAATGAGTAGGCACTGGACTTAGAACCCGGTGTTGACTGAGGACAGTAATTTCGACTTTACTGTATTGCCCGTTCGCGTTCGTGCGCGCCGAATTGCGCGCCGTTTGTCGCAATGTTCGTCGAAATGTCATAACATCTCCAAAAATTGAAGTCATTTAATCTTGAATCTGATGTCTTTAACGCTTCGTACAGACCTGAACATTGCACTTTGAAACTTTAATTCACTCAATAAATATAGTTGTTTACAAAAAATTGTAGTAGTTACCGAGGCGCGGCATTCGGATCGTCGTAATGCGCTGTTCGTCGAAATGTTCAGGTCTGTACGAGGCATAAGATCAAGGACAATTTTGTGGCAACTTATTTTTACAGATCTTCATCGATTCGAAGATGTAGAACACGCCTATGGCTGGCAAGACCAAACATGTCGTTACACCCTGTACACTCTACGTTATACTAAACGCACATTGTGTAGATTTGAGTCTGCTGTTAGCAACTGTTATTAGTAGACTGCGAATAGATGTTTATGCATTTATCACTTTGTTACGAGCCAGGGCCGCGAGCAAGGCGAGTGGCCGGCGAAGGGTTATTACCCTAGGAATAAGGAATCAATTTGTTAGTTGAAGGTGCGCGGACGAACCCAATGCGAAATTGGGGAGCCGCTAGGATTATAGATTGCGAGGACGAACCTGACGCGAAGTCAGGGAGCCTCTAGGAATGGAGTCAAACGCAGACGAACCTGATGCGAAATCAGGGAGCTGCTAGGAAGGTGAAACTTCACGGACGAACCCAATGCGAAATTGAGGAGCTGCTAGGAGGTTGGCAAAGAGCACAGACGAACCTGATGCGAAATCAGGGAGCTGTTAGGATGCGGACGAACCTGATGCGAAATCAGGGAGCCGCTAGGATTGTGTAGTATTCGTGGACGAACCCAATGCGAAATTGGGGAGCCACTAGGTAGAATAAATCTCTGTTTGGAAAAATAGGAATGTCGCGAACGAACCTGATGCGAAATCAGGGAGTCGCTAGGAATGTTAGTAGGGGCCTCGTAACTGATATAATCTAATTGATACAACCTGAGCGGTAAGGTTGTATCTTGTGGGAACGTTCTATTACTCTATTAGGATGCAGGAACAATAATTGAGGGTTTAGCGAGTTTACACGAAATTATCAAATAACACAAATATATTCAACTAATGACTGTGTTACATGTGTAATTGTCGCGAATGAATAAGATGAATTGAAAGGAAGGTGTTGTTATCTAAATTCGGATGCTCGGTTTTAACGCACTGGCAATGCGGGGGTCCCGTAGCGACTTTAGAAATGCCGTAATAGATTTTATACCGGACTCGCGGAATCTATATGGTTAACGTTGATACGAAGGGGAACTCTAGCCCGATCTCACTGGAAGTTGTCTCTACGAGATGCAGCACGACGCGACACGATTCGTGTCTACCGAAGTACTAGCCCCCGAGAGTAAAAATCAGAGGGTTTATATACCCCCGCAATGAATGAACTGCTTTGCTCATAATCTAAGGGCACTTAGGGCCAGACTAATAACTCTAGTTTTTTGTCACTTCCAATGAAATAAGAGCCAGAGCTCAGTCCTAATGAAAGGGTTCAACCAAGATACGAAAGGTTATCTAGGACGCTTCCCTCCAGAGACGATCTGGAGGAGATCACAGATAAGGAAACGAACGGAAGATTTTCTCTATCCGTAACAACTTATAAAAATTTTCAAAAATTCTGAAGTATTAAATCCAACAGATTCGGGTACTATTTTTATTTATTTTGTATCTGCAAGTACTATCACCACAATGAAAATAGAATTTTATTTGGCACCACTTTTTAAAAATTTGTCTAGAACAATTGAAAATTGCATACACATCGTTTGCAATCGCATAATTCTCACACCAAATTGAATTCTGTGAAAGTGGATATCATTTCTAACATTCTGCTGCAACACGACTATTATCCGGTAAATCTGAGTGTACTTGTTCAGGGTAACGTGATTCAAAATAACGCGAAGAACGGCGTGATAGTACAGCAGTACGGCCTCGCTTTGAGGGAGGTCAATCGCTCCCAGGCCGGAAATTATACTTGTATTGCCAGCAACGTCGAAGGAGATGGTTACAGTAACAACGTGGAACTGAAAATTATGTGTAAGCTATATCCACATTCTAATCTCCCTGGTAAAAAATTAAACAGCCCTCTCTCAATATTTTGCATTTACAGACAAACCAATCTGTGTACCGGATCAGAAGCGAATTTATGGTGTGACGAGGCAGGAAGACGCTCATATAATTTGCAAGGTGGAGGCTTATCCACCGCCGGACAGCTTCCGGTGGACTTTCAACAATACTGAAGAGATGATGGACGTGCCTCAGGCGCGTTACAAGAATTCGACAAGACACATGCAGAGCGTTCTCACGTACAGACCGATCACTGAAATGGACTATGGCACGGTTTTTTGCTCGGCCAGTAACACTGCTGGTCAACAGAAAAATGCTTGCGTGTTCCATATCATTCCTGCTGGTATGGTCTTGTCAAAGAATATGTATGGCTGTTGTACTAGACGCCTGAATTATTAGAAAACGTCAAGCTTGTTAAATACTGTATGTCAGCGCTTGCATTCTCATTTAGTTAAAAAGCACACGTTCATTCAGTCTTCTTAACCCTTTGAACTCCGAATTATTTTTTTATTTTATTGCCAACAACCCCTACTATTACATTTTTTACTTCAAAAGACAGTTCCTTGACTGTCTATTAATTATATTAAATATAGCTCTCAAACTTTGTTGTAATTTATATTTGTGGAACTTATATTATTTGTTTTTAACTAAAAAATAAGACAATTGATTACATAAAGGAAGAACCAAATACATATAAAAACCAGTTCTATTTACATTTTTATTTCTCTGGTGTCGAGTCAGACTCGACAAAGGAATGCAAAGGGTTAATAACAAAAGATACTACATTTATAGAACCATAAGTATTGCAATATAATATGCAAGTCAAACAAACTCTACATTAATAATAGATTGAGAAAGTACTGCTTGTCTAATACAATCTAGGTATATTTTAAGGACTTTTGTATACTTCATTTGTGTTGAAGACTGTCAGGCAATCATGAATTTTCAACAACAATTTTACAACATTGTCAATCCCCAAAGAAGAATACTATTTTCAAACTGCAATTTAATCTACTCTAAGTGACACAATTACATTGTTAACAGGCAAACCCGAATCGCCCTACAACTGCACGCTATCAAACCAAACAACAAAGTCATTATCAGTAGAGTGTTTCGCCGGATTCGATGGAGGACAACCACAACACTTTCTTCTGGAAGTATTCGACCAAGTCACGGGAAAGCTGCAAGCTAACGTCACGTCTAGGGAAAATGCAGCTTTCACTGTCCAAGATCTAGAACCAGGGAAGGTCCTGAATATGATCTTGTACGCTGTCAATGCAAAGGGAAGAAGCGATCCTACCTTGCTAGAAGGATTCACTTTGAAAGTTGCTGAGAAGCAAACTGGTAAATAATACTGCTAGACCCAACAGCATTAGTTGTGGATCTGGAAATTGTTTGCGGATATTAACGCTTAAGTGGACTTTCAAAATGAAATATTTTAAATATACAATAAATATAAAATATATACGATACACAATAATGCATTTAATGTACCATTTAATGTGCGTAATGTACCGTATGGAAGATATTTAATATTCTAAATATTATACAATATTAAAGTGTTCGATATTGTTGATATTATATGTATACATATTTGTACATTTAAAACTTCTTTTCTGAATTGGCTAGTGGAAGTCAATTTTGCTTTGCACAAATGTAACAAGACCTCTAAATCTACATTCCTCTAAATCTGCAAACAGTAAATAGTTGCAGCTTCACAATGAAGTTGGAGATCACTTAAGGGTTAATATAATCAACGAGCAAAGTTCCTCGACATACTGACACAAGAGCAGTGCGTGTTCTGTTCACAGGTACCCCGGTGCCATTCGAGATCACCCCATTGTTAGGGGGTTTGATCGGAGTGGTCACCGCGTTGCTCTTGATCACCATAACCATTCTGGCAGCGATGAAGATCAGAAGTGACAGAAGAACACAAAGGCCAAATGACCTACCACTGAAAAAGGGAACAGCGCCAAGCTCCGAGGACCTTTATGACACCGACGACAGAAATCCTGACGTGGTTCCCATAAACAAAGGTATACAATATTTCCAAGAACAATTACGTCGTATACAAAACCAAATATTTAATGGAAACAATTCAATGAAACCAACAGGCTCGGATTATCAACTAACTGGATCAATATCCGGGACGCCTTTGGCAGTGCAGAGCACTCCTGACGGTCTTCCACCCTCTTCGCTATCGGTTCAGCAAGTGAATCATCTTCAAGGACTGCAACCATACTCGCACGAGTATAATAATTACCCCACGTTACCGGTAAATAAATATTAGTACATTACGTGTAACTAGAACACTTCGAATGGCTAGAGTATTATTGACAATACAAAACAAATGGACACAGTCACATTGTCAATTTCCATTGATTGTTTATACTCAAGGTCACTCGAAGCTCACACATTATGACTCCACGGACTAATCTTGGTTGTAAATGTCTAGGCAAAGATTAGAGAAGCAAACTGTGCACTCTCATTTACTAAATCTCGATTACCTTGAGATCTGACCATGAGAAAAATGTTTCAATATTTGTTGGTTTGAAGCCAATCGTTATCCTTATTTCTGGTACTGTATCTTATCACTAGACTGCGGATCTTTATGCAAAATAAAAATTGGCTTGATCGATTGCAAGAAATAGAAACCAATTTGAATGTTATTTCTTCCTTTAAGGGGATAGGCTCGTTTCCAGAATTGCAAAGGTGCGGGATGCGCCTTCTCATTTCTCGATAATGCAAATATGGGTTTTTCAGTAGCGAAAAGCGCTAGATAAAAGATCAATCTAGGCCGCGATCGCCCTCAAAATTCCCATTTTTACGTTTACGAGGCGAAATTGCAAATTAAACGTAAAAATAAAACTTTTGAGTGTGATTGCAGCCTAGATTGATCTTTTATCTAGCACTTTTTACTACACTACACTGTGTTTTGTAATGAATTCTTATTATTATACCATACCAATGAAAAATTTGTATTTGGTAGCATTTCGGGATTACATAAGGAAAGCATACACACCGATTTCGAAACACAAGTATAACATTTATTGATAAAAGAGAACAAAAATATAATTTTACGCAGAACAAACTGCGAAATTTCTATAATGTCGCTTTCGTTTTACACGGATAAAATTGAAATTAACGATTGTTTTTTTATTATTTCTATTTTAATATCTAGTGTAATCTCCATTTTTTTGGATTACATTAGAAATACGATTGGGCATTGACGAAACTAACTTTTGTAGCGGTTCTGTTTTAACAGACGCCCACGCTTCATTCACCGCATCCCTTAGTTCGCTAATGGTTT
>CM052204.1:14465393-14475995 GCA_028455805.1 Lasioglossum figueresi
CTTAGCGATTGCACGATTAAAGCAGCCCATATTTTTATAAGCATCGATTGACGCTTTTTCTTCAATTGTTAGCACTTCTCCTCTCTAATACACGCGAATCAAATGATAAGAAACAGGATTTCTATGACTTCTAAAACTAATACTTTTAGAATATTTCAAATTTTCCATAGTTCTCTGCTCAGAATCCAGAGAGACGCTAAGTGACTTTATAGAAACTTCGCATTTGTGTTCTGCATCGCGCAGAAAAAAATCAAAACAAACGTATATAGTAGCCCCTCTATCCGAGTGTCAACAAAGCATAAGACCAGATACGATAAATCAACAAAAATGGTGATATTTATCAAATATGTATGAATATGAAGATGACTTTATAGAAATTTCGGCCACTGTACTGAAAACCCTATCTTTACATTATCGAGAAATGAGAAGGCGCATCCCGCACCCTTGAAATCCTGTAAAAACGATTCCACTCCCTTAATAATTTTATAATAATAGAAGAGAAGTCATATATTGACATGTTTAATTTTAAAAATTTTTCAACAATCTTGAATTTCATCAATTCAATTTTGCTATAAATGCATAAAGATCCTCGGTCTAAGTAGACACCAATAAGTATCACCAATGATAAACAAGATACTCAAGGGGGGGGGGGGCTGGATAAGATCATCTCTGCTGAGTTTCTGTAAATTGATTGATTAATTGTTGCAGCTGTCAGGTGAGATAACGTATGCAGAGCTCTGCATGACACGACCAGCCACCCTGTCGACGTTAGCGAACGACACTAAACTGACTAGTATAAGCGGCGTGGGTAGTTTAAGCACCATCCAAGGCTACGGCGGCTCTAAGCCCTTCGCGAAGGAGTCGACGATCTACGCATGCATAGATCACAATGCCAGGCCGTCGAAAATCGACGTGTCGAGTGCGTCGTCTTGTACACCGACGCCCCTCTCGGCGAAGAGTGCGTTTCAGGACTTAAACGTCGGTAAACACCATCCTTCGATAGAGATCGTGACCGTTCGCACCCCATTGATCTCCACCCAGGAGAGCTGCGTATAGGGCTGCGACCCTGACGCGCTGAACATCAACGAGTACTACGTTTGATGTGATCACAATGTGATTAGGCGGCGCGTCCAGCTGCTCGCGGGATCTACTAAACCGTTTTCTCATAAACGTAAGACCCTATTATGCTCTTCGATGTGTGGTGTAAAGTAGAATGAACGAACCCCATCCGACCACCGGGTGGGTCTTAATCCGATGAACGAAAAGACATAGTGAAAATGGAACACCGAGGAACAATCAGTGTTCAATAGGTTTAATCATTCTTCAAGGATATTGATCGACGTAACCTGAATTTGATCGTGGAGACTGATTTAAAACATCTTAATGTAACGCCTGGAACGTTTATAATTAATCTGCGGATCTTCATGTGTTTCTGGCAAGATTAATTAAATAAATGTAGAAATGTTTAGTTATATTATGAATTTTTAGTTACGTTGCTCGCAGTCTATTCAAATTATTGAGATACCAAACCAATTTTCATTTCATTTCTGTGCGTTGAGAACTGAGTACAGACCATTTTGATGCTGCCCTAAAATCTTCAATCTACTTTCGATTGAGTATATTTATGTATTTATGAAAACAATAATTAAAATACAGAATAGAAGGGTTAAAAGAATTTAAAAACATTGCAACATTATTTGTAGTTTATTAAGATTATCGAGACGCTGAATAAATTTTTATTTCATTCCTGTTTGTTCTAAACAATGCATTCCATTTTTATTTTGTACTAAAATCTCAAATTTAAATCAGAGTGTAAATATTTATACAGGGTGGGGCAATAACTATGACCACTTTAAATATTGCCGTTATTTCTAATAATATTATAAAATGTTGTATACAGAACTTACACGGTATAGAGGGGGACATATTGTGACACAAACATTTTCTGCGTGGGTGGATGCATAGAGGAGATTTCAAGGTCACCTTGACTTTTGTAAATCGAAAGACCTACCTTCTGTATCACGAATCGATAGAATATCGAATTCTGAGTAAAAATGTGTTGACCTTCATATGCCCTAAACCTAATAGTTAACGAGATATTATCCAAAGAAGAATGAAAATTATTTCGATGATATCTCGTTAACTATTAGATTTAGGACATGTAGAGGTCAATACATTTTTACTCAGAATTCGATAGTCTATTGATTCATGATACAGAAAATAGGTCTTTCCGTTAAAGAAAATCAAGGTGATCTTGAAATCTCCTCTTTGCCTCCACCCACGCAAAAAATATTTGTGTGACAATATGGCCCCCTCTATACCGTGTAAGTTTTGTTTATAACATTTTTTCATATTATTACAAATAACGGCAATATTCAAAGTGGACATAGTTATTGCCCCACCCTGTATATTAATGTTGAAAGTAATTACGTATTAAAAGGTAAAAAGAATTTACGAATATCGAATAACATTATCTACAGTTTGTAAAAATTATTGACGCACCGAATAAATTTTTAATCAATTTCTGTATGTCACAAACAGTGCAACCAATTTTAATTTTGCATAAGGATCCGCAGTTTAGTTGCAATTCTTTGCTTTACAGTATGTATGTTATGCAACAGATTTTAATGATATTACTATTACTAAGTTCTTCGATTTTGTATGACAATGATTGTGTATGTTGCATACGTTGCTCGATACAAAGAATACCATATGAGTTTTAATCATTCAATTGAAGAGATGAATTTTATAAATATATATAAATATAAATATATATATATATATATTTGTTGCTTTTAAAGTATGTATTTAATATTATAAAGAGAAATGTAAAGTATACAAAGAATGTAATTAGGATATACGATGTATGATTTTATATTTTCGATTTTCTAACCGATTTTTGTTATTCGCACAAATTAACTTTAAACACTTCCATTCCGACAACTGCTTCTGATCAAGTCTTCTGTATTTTCGCTGATGATCTGTGTCATTTTTCCGAATACTTGCGAGAAAGTTTTTAATTATGCACCATCCTAATTAGATTTTTTAAAATTAATTTTATTATAATTTAATAATATGAAATTTGGATTGAAAAATAGGATAGTTTAATAGGGAATATTCCACTGCCATTTTCTGACGACCAATTCTATTGTAATGTGCGGGTCTTTCTACACCCCCCAAAAATGTATAACATGGATGAATTATGCCTATTATAATTAGACAATTCAACTAAAAATTGTCCATATCGATTTGAAACAATTAAAGAATGATTCTATTTATTTTAATAAATACACCAAATTCGCGATTTACTTATAATTATAATAGATTCCAGAGATTTTGTATTTTATTTAATGTAATAATTTACGTATATTTTTTAGGGTGTATATAAAACAATTCTTTTCCACGTAGCTTCCTCGTATTGTGTAAACAATGGAACTTTCTCGCTAGTGCACTTCCAACAAGAATGAATTTTATTACAAGTCTGCAGAATTTATAATTTTCCAACACTCAGTTTCCATATGTGTTCACGAAATGTACTACATTTTGGTAGATGATAAGAACCGGGATACGTGTTAAAAAAGAACTTGTTTGTAAATATGTGATTATAAGAATGTAAAACTACGAAAACGTTGAAAAAGAAAAGAATTAAATAGGAAGGCAACGTAATCGTAGGTTTTTATAATAAGCGAACGTACCTAGGTTTTGAATCGAGGTTTATAAAGATTAAATTAAGATTGCTGATGGTACTGTTTGCAATCTTAAAATTGACGTCATGTTCTTTTAAAAAAAATAATAAGAGATCAACATTAATGATAAAATTTGAAGGAGCATGGGGGTGCAATTCGTAGAGGGTAAAAAGTATGAACAGTGAGAATGTATGATTGTCCCAACCAATCATGACTTTGTAAAGAAAGTTCAAGTTCATATACTGTAATATTTAAGTTGTATTGTACGCGTATCAGATTTTGTTCGCAAACGATACAATAAAAGACAAGTTTTCAGAAAAATATTCACTGCATTCTGGAATAATTCCATTCTTAATTATCCCGCCATTAGCGACTAGCACAAAACTAAATTAATATACTCTCTGTCTATATAAAAACATCTCATACCACAGGAGCCTCAAAAAGCTGAAATCGGAGTCGAACACTCGGTTGCGATACTTTACAAACATTCAGTGACACGTTACTACGTTTATTTCAATGTAATTGCGTTTCTTAGGCAGCTGCAAAAGTGGGAGTTGAAATTCCCAGATTTTGTTATCACGAGCGTTTAGCCGTAGCTGGAAATTGCAGGATGTGTCTGATAGAAATCGAGAAGCAAGTCAAGGTATGTTTGAACGGCTACATACAACGAGATACACGATACTCACCCTATATTTGATGCATTTTCAAAATTGATTTTCTCGAAAACGAGGCGTCAAACGAAAAAATTATATTCCCTCTTTCGACTTATTTTTACATGTAGAATCATCCCCTGCCCGGTTGTATCACCCGTCCGGCCACACGCTCTTGTAAATCGTATACATTGTTCGTTTCGTACAAGCCGTTCGCTTCGGTGGGAGTACTTACTCGAACCCGATTCACATTTTCGAGTTTGCCTGCAGGCCTAGTAACAGCGCCGTTGTAGGCAAATAAGTTCCACAATATTAGTTTTGGTCGATACGCTAGGATGTGACATGGAATGGTAACTGGGCTCTAGAACCCTACGAGAGTGAGACAGAAAAATGCATTTGGTGATTGGTCTACTCCTATCTCGTCTGTGGTGGATGGTCTACTCTTATACCTCGTCTGTGGTTGTAGGCAAATAAGTTCCACAATATTTGGTTTGGTCGATACGCTAGGATGTGACATGGAATGGTAACTGGGCTCTAGAACCCTACTAGAGTGAGACAGAAAAATGCATTTGGTGATTGGTCTACTCCTATACCTCGTGTGTGGTAATTGGTCTACTCTTATACCTCGTCTGTGAGTCTACTCTTATACCTCGTCTGTGAGTCTACTTTTATACCTCGTCTGTGGTTGTAGGCAAATAAGTTCCACAATATTTGGTTTGGTCGATACGCTAGGATGTGACATGGAATGGTAACTGAGCTCTGGAACCCTACGAGAGTGAGACTGAAAAATGCATTTGTTGATTGGTCTACTCCTATACCTCGTCTGTGGTGATTGATCTACTCTTATACCTCGTCTGTGAGTCTACTCTTATACCTCGTATGTGAGTCTACTCTTATACCTCGTCTGTGGTTGTAGGCAAATAAGTTCCACAATATTAGTTTTGGTCGGTACGCTAGGATGTGACATGGAATGGTAACTGGGCTCTAGAACCACAGACGAGGTAGTCAGTGGTGGTAGCACAGACGAGTTTACATTCCGTCGATATCTGAAATTCGAAATAATTCCTAAACTCGCCACTCTAAGTCGTAGAGGGCATACCAAAACCTCTGATTTTTTGAACAGTCGGTATTTCAGAACATGAGACACCAAGTCCCATAAGATAATAGGTCTATTCTATATCTAGTCGGTGCTACCACCACCGACTAGATATAAAATAGACCTATCATCCTATGTATTTCGGTGGCCACGTTTGCCAGGGCAACTTGGCCCGTTTTTCTTGTCATTTCCTGTATTACCAACTCGGTTTAGGGCCACAAACAGGGTCTCGTCGGTGGTGCTGGCGCTCTAAAATAGGCTGACAGCACAAACGAGATATAGGAATAGGAATAGGATACCTATACCTCGTTTGTGCTGACAGTTTTCTTAGCGAACGACGGCGCGCATTTCGGCGCTCACGAACGCGAACGGGTAGCTCTTGCAAATCTGTTTGCAGGACACATAGCATATCCTAATCATTCATAATATAAAGAATAAATGTCAAGAAATTGAAAGAAATTTATAAAGAGAGACATCGGTGATTTAAATTATCTGAAGAAATTATGTCTCTACTTCCTAATTTGTTTAAAATTATTAAAGAGGCCGTTACTATGAAAACATTGCATTTGTTGAAACCAATTGTAATAACCCAACTAAACGACACGTCGGCTATGGAATCATTGCATTTGTTAATTTTGTTAGTACGGTGCGTTAAAATTTTTCCGTTACCACATTGCGGCAACACTACTGTCAAGATGAATACATTTAAACAATTTTTTGTTGTACGAATAAACGTGTTTTGACTTGCTAGATCATTACAATTGTTTTAAACAAATGCAATGCTTTCATAGCAAGGGCCTCTTTAATAATTTGAAACAAATTAGGAAGTAGAGATATAATGTTTTCAGATAATTTAAATCACCGATGTCTTTGTTTATAAATTTCTTCCTATTTCTTGACATTTATTCATTATATTATGAATGTTTAGGATTTGCTATCTGTCCTACAAACAGATTTGCAAGTACTGCCCGTTCGCGTTTGTGCGCGCCGAAATGCGCGCCGTTCGGCACAATGTTCGTCGAAATGTCATAACATCTCCAAAAATTGAAGTCATTTAATCTCGAATCTGATGTCTTTAATGCTCCGTACAGACCTGAACATTTCACTTTGAAACTTTAATTCACTGAATAAACTTCCAATATTTTCTGTATTTCTTTGTGTAGTATACGCCGCTGCAGCTTCCATAGTTCTTCGCAAGGAATTATAGAAATAGCACAAATCCGTTCCGTTCGTCGTTGTCCAAGGAGCGCCATTCGGCGCGGCGTTCGACACGGCTTTCGGTGCTTCGTAATGCGCTGTTTGCGGCGCGGTTCGGCGCGCTGTTCGTCGAAATGTTCAGGTCTGTACGAGGCATTACGATTATCGAGGCAAGAATCATCTGCGTCTGGAAATAAGCGTTACTTTTTTATTTAATTAATTATCTACTTGCAACAAATAACATATATTTAGTCATGAACAGTCCACAACCCATTTTATATGTATACGTTACAGCGTAAGAAATTCTCAGAATTCAAAATTCGAGGTTTCTCGTCGAGGAATGTTCAAATTAAATTAAAACAAGCTCAATTGTTTATAATTCTATAAAAAAAATACATCATCATGTTTGGGAGAGTATATTAAATTCTTTTTCGTAAAATTGATTCTCATATATCTTTCATCGTTGAAGCACAAAAATCTCTCAAACTTTAAAATTCCACGAGTATTGGACTAGTTAAAAATTCTCTGAATCACAGGTCGACCTTGATTGAACTTTTATTAATTTTCCTACATTTTCGGCGTCCCTGAAAGAACTCGGAGAGCATGTGTGTATATGATGCGAGTATATATAAAATATAACATACTTTTTAGAAGCTAGCAGATCACATAATCTTACGAGAAATAGAGTTTCTGAACGTTGTGCATGTATGGCCAACACTTGTCTCGCTCATTAACACTAATCGTACCGAGTACAAAAGGTGACAGATATACATTGTTTTGTAAAAATGACAAGACTGAACTTATTTAGATTTCTCACAATTTTGATAACAATACGTGCTTGAATAAATAAATTTATGTAATAATTTCTAATGGATGCATCTTTATAATTTCAATAATTGAGAAATAAAATATATGAAACCGGTCATTTGACCGGTCGTGGTACGGTTAGTGTTAAACGTATTTGTATCCTTATATTAAACCTCTAAACAATAAACACCTACTCAAAACAGAAAACACAAAACCCACAAACCCCAAAGTGATAACAGAATAATCATGTTTATTAAAGACGTAGTCACAGATATGTATAATTAATTACAATGTTAATAGGAAACCGAAGGATATCCAGAAGAATACAATATATTATGAATCGATAAATTGTCGTGACTCAAGAGATTAAAAAATTAGAAAAGAGACTCGTACAAACGTTTACGCCGTATGAATTCGTTCGCTATACTTTAAAACACATGGTGTCCAACGCAGGAGTCCCATAGAGTGTCCCATAGAGTGTCCCATAAAGTGTCCCATATAGAGCCCCGTAGAATCCCGTCGACCTACTTTTAGTGTAAACATTTGACTGAAGGAAAACAGCGTAGCACGAATTCGTCGTCGTAGAAGTGTTTTTAAAAAACTAACGACTATTCTTACGTGCTAGTAATGTTCATTTAAACACTCTAGATTCAACAAAAATATTCCAAACAATGTCAAATCATCGTTTTCTCTAATGCTTGTTCGAGAGAATTGAAAGAAACATTTTTTCCTTTTTGATTTTGAACGTCCCAAAAAGAAACACTCCGTACAAAAAAATGGAAACAATTCGATCTAAGCGTAGTCGTATAGAAATCTTCAAGGTACACAACAGTCCAGTTTGTAAAACAGTTCGGCGCAGTAACAGTAATTAGCTCAACAAGCATTAGACAGTGAAAATAGTAAAAAGTTTCCGAGACCCTTATAGAAAAATCGCATTGTAAATTCTTTTGTTATTTATACATCTTTCGAGTGGAAGGTCAGGCTTCTTATTCAAGTATAATGACTTATACCCTAAATGTATGTATATATATATAGAGATACTTTACGCTTAATCGAACAGAAATTTCGGTGCTTTTGTGGCTGTTGGACCAACAATGGCGGCCATTAGACATTTGAACTCCGTTATTACTTTGATCTGTAATTAGTATGTACTCGATATTTGTTTAATATTCTTCCCTGGAGTAATTACAATGTTGTTAGGGGATGGTAGCTCGTATTGTTGCGCCTAACAGCCATAAATATTAGAGTTGCAGTTATGCTATATTCGATTTTCTATTCTATTAAATTAAATTAAATTAAATTATGTTATATTATTTTATGTTAAACCGTAATATACGTTATATTGTGTTTTATATCATATTACACTGCGTCAAATATTTCTGCGCTTGGCGAGCGAGGACAAACTGTTTATTTTATTGTTAGTAAAATACCTTATAACTTTTCATATACATGTAGATGTAACAGTATATAATAATTTTAAGTGGACCCCAACGGTAGTCGAACATACGTGCCTGTGTCCCAAGATCACTATTTTATTTCACTATACCGACAAAAATAAAAACAAAACCTAAATTATAAACCAAAATTAAATTCAAAACATTTCTATCATGTGTATTTGAAAGATAAATTTATATAATATATAAATTTTGCGAATTTTTAATGATCTTAGAAGAACCTATATTTATACTCGGTTTCAAATATTTCTTTCTTTCTATAATAAATCAGTTTTAATATCCTCGGGACACAGGCAGAGAAGAATTTGTTTAACCGTTTAAGTATAAATATTACATAATTATAAATAGATAATTTAAATATTTGTTACCCGAAAGATACATCTAGATCGCGTTTTACATTGCTCCGTAAAATGTGTTTTGGAAATGCTAGCTACGATCTCGATTCGAAAATTTCTCTCAAAAAAATAACATCGAAATTGGGTGCTCGTGCTATGTGACACTTATCGTTACAAGTAGTGAATATTTTATCAGCGACATTTCTCAATTCTCCTGCGACTTCTCTCCCCTTGTTTATTTTTAGTCCTTTTTCTCTCGAGACGAATGCCATTTTTTATTTAGACAGTGAAAACAAGCGATTGGAAATCAAATATTTATATACTGATTGGCAAATGATGCTACGTGAATATAACAACTAATACGAACCAACAAAATACAAAATATTTATACGTACAAACAATGTTTTTAATTTTGTGTACTTAATTCTACTCAATAGTTTCATTGTTTGAAATATTTCTGAGACTTTTTATTTTGAAATATAGAATAAGTAAAGCCTGAATTATTTAAACTTAATTAACAGGTCTTTGTTAACATTTTTTTTTAAGTTGGAAGTATTTTTCTAATAATATTTGTGATCAGAATTCTTAAACTGAATAAATGAATCATTTGTCTCTATTTGAGTACTGTAAGGCACGCTAAAAAAAGGTTAAAAATTAATGACGTTAAGTTTTATGTGTCTGCAATAGTTAAATAAATAATCTGATATTCACGTAGCCTTCTTTACTGATTTTGGACTATAATAAATAATCGAAGGGGCTACAAGAATTTTCCTTTTAGGGCTGTACGCATAGAGGTATCACTTTTAACGAAATTTGTTTAACAGTAGAATGATTAATTACATAAGGCTCTGAAGATCGAGTTCAGGGAAGAAATGAAATATTCCATATATATCACATATCTACATTTGTATAGTAAAGATTTTAAATCATGATCGAACTGTTTATGTATGCGTCTAATTGGTCGAGACAGAAATTCAACAACGTTTTCGTGTTTATATATAGATATATGTATAATAATATTCATATATAATGTATAATATAATAATATAATCATATACATATGTGTACATATATTAGAATTATATTATTATTATAATACATAAAATAATATATGTAACTATAATAATTATTTGGTTATTATTATATATATGTATATACATATACAGGGTGTCTCAAAATTCCTTCATCATCCGAAAATGGGAGGTTCCTCAGATCATTTGAAGCGACATTTTCCTTTGCAAAAATGGCGTCCGCGGCTTTGTTATGGAGTTATTAACGAAAAACACGGACCAATCAGAGTGCGGCTATAGCGAGCGAAGTCCAACTCGGCGACAGAAGCCCCTTACCGTGGCGTCGCCGTTGGCCGAACCAGAATAA
>CM052204.1:14476095-14550522 GCA_028455805.1 Lasioglossum figueresi
CCCGTTTGAACATTAGATTTTCCTGCCTAAGGAATGTTTAAATGAATGTGAAACGAGAACAAATGTTTATAACATTATAAAAATATATAACTGTACAGGAGTGTGTATAGAATCGTTTCCAGTAACAATTATACCCCGTATTTTATACTTTTTAAAGTTGAAAATCCGACATTTATTCTCCATAAATATTTTAATTGAATTTAAACTAGGTAATACAGCGATTTATAGATGTTTATAACGTTGCTTTTTCGATAGAATTCTTGCTAAGGAAGCGAAGGAGTGTACCCCCGAAAACTAGTCTAGGCTTTTAGGTTAACGCTGGTATAACGTTATAAACAATATCGTCCTTCTCGGGAAAGTTTACTTTGTTTCCTGTATAAATCATCTCCGCAGCTTTCATTGTTGAATAACTCAAAATTCTCCCGGTTTTACATTAAATTTTCCTGCCTAAGGAATGTTTAAATGAATGTGAAACGAGAATAAATGTTTATAACATTATAAAAATATATAACTGTACAGGAGTGTGTACAGGAGTGTGTACAGAATCGTTTCCAGTAACAATTATATCCCGTAATTTTTATACTTTTCAAAGTTGAAAATTCGATATTTCTTCTCCAGAAATATTTTAATTAAATTTAAACTAGATAGTACAGCGATCTATAGATGTTTATAACGTTGCTTTTTCGATAGAATTCTTGCTAAGGAAGCGAAGGAGTGTACCCCCGAAAACCAGTCTAGGCTTTTAGGTTAACGCTGGTATAATGTTATAAACAATATCGTTCTTCTCGGGAAAGTTTACTTTGTTTCCCGTAAAAATCATCTCCGCAGCTTTCATTGTTGAATAACTCAAAATTCTCCCGGTTGAACATTAGATTTTCCTGCCTAAGGAATGTTTAAATGAATGTGAAACGAGAATAAATGTTTATAACATTATAAAAATATATAACTGTGCAGGAATGTGTACAGGAGTGTGTACAGGAGTATGTACAGAATCGTTTCCAGTAACAATTATACCCCGTAATTTTTATACTTTTTAAAGTTGAAAATTCGATATTTCTTCTCCAGAAATATTTTAATTGAATTTAAACTAGGTAGTACTGCGATTTTTAGATGTTTATAACGTTGCTTTTTCGATGGAAATCTTACCGAGGAAAAGAAGGAGTGTACCCCCGATGAGCAGGGCGAGTCTATGGTCGGTGGTCGTTGCACCCGGGACGAGTTGGACTAGACCAACGACGAGGACCACTGCGCCCAGCAACAGGCACACCACCACTGCGTGCAGTCCTGATATCTGCGAACAATGTTTACCTCCCTGCAATCATATCCTATATCGAAATCATCGACAAATTTTACCTTTCCGCAAAGATACAGCTCGGGTAAGGGGTCCAGATGGCTATTGTGTCCATGGGGGCTGGGGGTTGGGGGTGAACCCTGAGGCGGTGGCATCCATTGAGCCCCTAAGTACAGCTGACTGGGACGTTTTAGTCTTTTTTCTTGTCGTTTCCGTTCGTGGCGTACTGCCACCGCTGGCATAGCGCCAATCATCCTGAGAAAGATGTTCGAATACTTATAGCAGTACAAAAAACGATAAAAAAATATCGATGTATACAGGAGAATATAAGGAATGATATCCCATATGAATCAACCCTTACATTTTATCCTCGTGGGGAAAAAAACCTACCAAAGTCAAAAACGTAATAATTCTTCAAGAATTAAATATCACAGAAATTAGAAACGACACAGCAGAACGGTTTTTAAAATAGTATTCGGCGCATGAAATTTCTGTAAAAATTCACTATTGTTCGCTGGAGTATTGAAACGTTGTTAATGATATTTTTCGTTCTATATGAAAGAATGTAAAATGACAATTTGGAGAACCTTTTAAATTCTATATTTCGAGTTTTTCGCGGACATTCGTAACTTAATGGTATCGATTTATTGTGATAGGTTTTAGGTCAGAGAACATTTTGTATTTCCGAAAGGTTCGTTTACCATTACGCAATCGTCGCTGCAATTTCATCGAGTTCATAAACCGGGAGACGGTATGAACTTTGGTGACCCCAGGTGACCTCGCCGGTCGATACGTCACTACATCCACCCTCTGCACCCGGCGAGCTCACCGGGATGCTCGAATGCACCGGAGTTCCATGCATTTCCACTGGTTTTGCTTCTTTCTGCTACCCGTATACTGTTTTAATGCATATGACCCCCATTAGCCGAACATCCCTTTACTCAAAGCTCGATAAAAAAGCGACACAAAATCGTACGACAAATTCTCTGTACTCGTTACAAAGAAGACGCTTTAATCATTAAATCCACGGTGGTTCGAGTCACAGGTAAAGTTTTTCAGGCTCCGTGAAAATTGTATGAATATGTCAAAGAAAATGTTCGCATACTTTTCAATCAGAGTTCAATAAAATTGTAAGGAATCATCGCACAGCAATTTTTCTTGGCTATTTACAAGGAGCAAACATCAATCTTTAAATCAATGGTGGTTTGTGTCGTTGAACAAACTTTTATGTGGTAAAATCTAACATTTTTACCGAAAGGAATTATCGTCGCTTTTCCGTTTGGTTTAAACAGCAAAAATATTTAAAAAGAAAAACAGAGATAGAAGCGGATCTTTTGTACGTTAGAATGAGCCTAGGTACGTTATTGTCGAATCCTTTCGCACGGAGTTACAGGGAGTTGAATATTGCCTGAATCTGCCAGCCAAGATATAGCGATTGGTCGATCATTATTTTAATTGATCGTTAATTAACAGATATAAAGAAGTGAGTGTAGTCCGTAGCATTCTTGGCCGAGTCCACATCGCGCATGGGCCTAAAGTCCACTCGGAAGGATCGATTTTACGAGCAGACTTGCACCGGAGGAAGCGAGTGCTCGTGCGCGCTGGAGAAAGACATCGAAACAGACTCTGATCTTCGTGAATTTTTTTCGCATGCAAACTGTGCAGACACGAACATGCGGTATTTTTTACAAAATCCACCAAACCTTGAGCTAACATAAAAAAAATTATTCGGAATTAAATAATCTCGTGATGATGGCGGAGGAAAATGAAGGACACAAAAGATGACATGGTAGAACAGACGGTGTCACGATTTATTAAAGTTCGTTTGTAAAATCAAGGGAAACATCTGTGAAACGTGTTTGAGATTGTCTGTAACGCATTGTCGGGGCAATGTAGAAAACCAAGTCGCATAGACTGGAGCGTTTCATAAAGATTTATTCTCGAAAAAGTCGTGCACTCAGGTGTATATAAGTGGTACAATAGAGAAACGGCATAAGAAAGCTTAATAACGTCCTATTCATAGTAGTTGCGTTAATTATCGGTAAAAGTATTGCGGTAGTACAATGCGAGAGCTATAATTGTAACAATGATAAAGATCGTCGCTGCTCACTTAAACACCCACTCCGCCCTTACCAGCTAGCTTACGTCCTAGAACTTGTACGTACAGATAAGATTACGCGTTAGATTACTTATTTAGAGGATTTGGCTCGTCCAACATCTTTTCCCGGATCCACGTCTTAATTTTGCGAAAGAAGCGAACGCTCGGAACTTCTTCCTGTCCTGCGTCGTTTAAAAAATTCATTTCATCGGTCGAGGACACGAATATTTCGTTTCTCCCTACCGTGGACCCAAGAAATAGAAATTTAGGTACAGGAATCGCAGAAAAAGACCTATTGTGCGCGTTGTATCAATGTTCATCGCGATTTGGAATGTCTTTTTGTACCGCAAACTAATGCTTCAATAAATAAAACTACGATAATAAAATATTCAAAAAGGTTCTAGTGATCTTCAAAGCTTTACTGCGTGACATACTTAGTATAAACGATTGTACCACTTATGTCAAAATATTTCTGTACCCGGAACTCAATGTACGATGGACTCCAGCGATTTTAACAGCCTCGTTCACGAGTAAATACAGATATTATATGTATGTACACGTTAAAGAAACAAATTGTTCGATTATCGACGATCCACTTACGGCGCGCATCACGCGAAAACAATAAAGTCAGAGGTGTAGCCCAATGTACGAGTAACAATCCTGTAAAGTTTCGTCTCGATAACTCTTATGGTTCTCCCGGAAAAAAATTCGCGAATATCTACCCGGCCGTCCCTAGTGAGACTATATGCGGCGCGGTCGGCGGATTGCCATACTTCGGGGATATTTTCGAGTGCGTTTCTTAGCGATTAGAAACAACTATCGACACATTGTCACTCTTGATTATAGTCTTGTTTTCAAGTGTAGAATTGATCAAGAGATCGTCCGTAATCGAATAATTCGTAAATATTTTCAACAGCATCTTTTATCGTGCGTTATAAATCTTTTGCAATAGAAAAGTAACACAACCAACGCAATTAGAGCAAGTCCACCAGCAGGTAGTTCTATTATACCGGTGTAGAATCAATAGTTGAATAGAATTTGCATGTTTCAGCCTTTCAGTTTCGAAGGAATGGTAGAATTAAAATTAATCGATCGTTTAAACGACACGCGCGCACTTAAATATTAATTAACCAACTAATATAGATGGATGTACGATATATACGATCTGTAAATATTCTGTTCCCCGAATTAGTGTACGTAAACCTCGGATTAGCACCTGTTCGATCTACTCTCGTTCGCACTCTTCCTCGATATAATTCAACGTCGTAACTTAAAATTAGGAAGATAAAGAATATTAACAATTTTTTTCCACGCAGACCGATAAATATTATCGATTCAATTCCTGATAAGGGAAAAGATTCAGCTGACTAATCGAAAACCGGTGTGTCCCTTCAATACCGAAAAGCTACGGATACGAAACGCATAGTAAAAGGCACTTTCACTCAACATTCAATCGAACCGAATCGTCGTTCACTTTCCGTTTTGTTTTGTTCGCCAAATATGGTTCGTGGCGAAGATATATACTTTCTGTCCACCGTAGTAGCGTACAGAACGTTGTTTAATGCGCAGAGTGCAAAAACTTAGTACACTGTCTCTCCCCCTCTCTCTTTCTCTCTCTTTCTCTCTCCCCCTCTCTCTCTCACTCTTTCTCTCTCTCTCTCACTCTTTCTCTCTCTCTCTCACTCTTTCTCTCTCTCTCTCACTCTCACGCAATCTTTAATTATCTCACTCTCTCTCTCATTCTCTCTATCTTTATCTCTCCCTCGCTCTCATTCGATCTCTCTGTTTCACTAATTAATGTGCACCAATTTAAAAAAGGTAGAGATGTATAATAATATATATGTACAGAGTAAGATTCTTCGAAAGAACATTATTCATTTCTCGGTATGAATTTAATTAATTTTTCATTGGATCACAGAATGGTAGCGCCCGAGCGTGGCAATTTTTTATTGAAGATCTTCGAAAACGACCGATAAAACGATGGTAAAGCATAGCGTTCGTTTCCACGGTGTTTGATCGAGTTGTTTTCGAAAATCCTGCCGTCTAAAGCTAGCATATGTATCGAATACCCAAGACATTATAAAATGGAATATAGAATATTAAAATTACAAGCTATATCTTAACAGTACTGTTTTTATCAGTCACTGGACACCGAGTGTTCCCAACAACTGACCTTGAAACACCGAACGGATCGAAGCTGTTCCTCGTCTATCCGTCTGAAACGCAATGGAATCGAGAACCGTTGAACAGGTAATTAGCTCTGGAGCTAACGAACTTATCTTTAACGAGGAAAAGTATGATTGAACGTGATTGTCCACTGAAGGTTGCCCTCTAAGCTGATAGTAATCAGTTCAATGTCTCAAACTAGCAAAAACTGCATTCGTTAATTTGGTGGATGCATAATTCCATGTTGTTACTTCAGTTTTTATGGTTAAATTATTCGATGTAACTCCTACTGTTGATTCGATACAAAAATTCAAGATTCAGTAACTTCGATGTAACTACTTAATTGAGATCTGAATAACTCACGATCGTATTCTTGTATATTCATTCAATAGAATTCCGAGCATCCGACTACTCACTCAATTGAATAAAAATTAAGTACTCGCACGATTCACTACTCGATTGGCAATTAAGTACTCACTTAATTCGATGTTGAATACCCACTTTAGTGAAAATGATGTACTCACTTAATTCTACATCAAGTGCTCACACAATTGATAATTGAGTGTAGTAAGTCCGTTGAAAGTTGAGTAGTCATCGAACTAATTGTAAGATCCAAATATTCTTTAAATCCATAATCTCGAATCTGGATATTCGAGTACTCACAGTTAAGTTCAAGCACTCGAGTACTCGAATACAAGTTTATACTCGAAATACTTCGATGCAGTTATATTCGGTACTCGCTCACCTTTGATCTGTGATAGAACACTTGACTACTTAAATTCAAGTTTACATACAGGATGAGTACTCTGAGTACGCAGATACCCAACAGTAAGAGCTCAAATTAATTGTCCTTCGCAAGTGATTGAACGGAATACACCATCCGGTAAAATACAACCTAAAATTCGAGTGTTACCTGTTTAGCAAAGTGCATTCGAATGCATTTCAGGGCCGGGCCACTATTACATAGTTCACACAAAAAAACGTCCGCCATATTCGTCCCTTTAATCTTGCTTATGTCATATACAAATATGTAGCATTCTTAATCGGTAGAAAAACTCTGTAATTACTTTGTTGAATGTACAATTATCTAAAAGAATATCCAGAGAAGTCTACGAGGAGCGAGCTGCACTGAAAGTGATCTCAAAATGAAAACTGTTGAAGTAAATTCAAAAATGGACGACCCCTAGTGCAATGATCACTATTATATACAAATACATATATCTATAATACTGTACATTTGTTATTAGTCCACGAAACTTTTGTATTTTTCGATTGTTATACGTATAATATGTATATTAATGAAATTATAACGTTTCTATATTGGTTATAAATACATTCGAATTATCCATAGTGCGTTTCAAACAGGTGGACGATTTTCGCGGTGTGAACTTTTCCAAAATTCGTCTTCAGGTGCAATGACTAATATCAGACCACTAATATCGGGACCACTTTCCTTACTAATTAATGAATAATCCATGGATTATACTTCGTTTGGACACACGATACTGGCTTCCGATAAATACTAAGTGCGATGAGTATGTTAGCGTTGTAAACTCTCATCCTCTCCCTCTCATCCTCTCCCTCTCATCCTCTCCCTCTCATCTTCCTTTCTAGTGTTTTCTTAATCTTAATCGAACATTCTCGGATGGTTAAGCAGTGAATTAATTAATGATATCTCGGGAAACGCCAGCCCACAACCCTCTTCACCCTCGGTTCCTGTTAAAATCCTTCTTTTCGGATTAATTAAATCTTGGTCCTTGAGCGTATATTTCTTAAGTAAATCATTCCTAATTAACCTCCCGATGAAACTCCTACCGGCATCCCCTTCTCTGCAACCTCGAGTACCTATTTACCTATGGTTATTCTCTCAAGTCAGAGTTTCCCCTAGCAAAAAACACCACCCTATGAAAGCTTCAATGGACGAAAAGTGTAACCGATAGGATCTCCCCTTTCCCCCGAACCTGTTTTCCCTTAGTTCCCATCATCAAGCAACGAGCAGATTCGAAGCAAAGTATTTTGTTCGTTGAAGCAACAGTGAGAGCCAGTCGGCATCTACAGGGCTCTGGTTTACCCACAAACAGTATTTCCATCTTGCCTCGAACAGCTTTTACGTTTTAATATACTTGTATATACCGAGAAAGAAGACTCTCTGACCCTTTAACGAGACGGGCGCATATCAAAAGACTGTATGTGTATCGTTGCGTTATTCCAGCAGTGAACGCCGAAGGAAGCCGCTATACGTAAACAACTTCTTCTTGGACACATCGTTTAGACAATTTTATCAACAGTACAGAAAGATGACGGGTTCTAGTAACTTTCCTGGGACATATACAAGATCCCAACCTTGTTTATCGACAGAGCGTGAGGGGAAGTCCCATTGTAGGGTATACTGCAACAGTATGTAACACGTTGGCTACCGTGCAACTCAAATACGAGCCCACTGAACTGTAAATTGTTCGGCGGAGTCAACTTTCTATTGTTATGTTGTCTAATCTTTGTTTATATGTTGGTAGTCAACGTGTTAGAAGATTCTCCGCGAGAGTGTAGATCATCATCTCTAAGAATTCTGCAAGCAAATTTTCGTCCCGTTTTTTTCTTCGGCAATGATCCAGGTCTCACCTAGACCATAAGAAGGTAGTGTGAAAAAGTTGGAAAGCACGGTTCCACAGTTCAGAATTACAAAAGTAGTCTAGATCCTGGAGACGTAGAGGGGCTGGCGGATCTGCTGTGGATTTCCATTCTGCTTGGAGTAGCGAGGATTCTGCAGTAGCTCTCTGGTCTCGCTGGGAGAGCCTGGGCTGAGACTGTTAGTAGTAGAAGTTTCCACGCGATCGCTGATGATCTCTTCCTCTGTGATCTGTTCGAGATAGAGAGCAGCGGATTGAATGTTCTGGTGATCCCCGTTCACTATGGGAGGCGGTGAGTAAGCTGGCGGAGGACTTCTTGGTGGAGATCCGGAGTCCTTTTCGTTCTCAGTTTCTATGGACGCGACGGAGGCCATCTGCTGCATCTGTCTGGCCCTCTTATCGCTTCTGGTAGTCAGTCCGCCGGTCTCCGCATCCCTCTCGAGCCTGTGACCTGACTTGGTCCTGGTCAGCTGTCGTTGAACATACTCCACTAACTCATTCTCTTCTTTCCTAGCGATCACACGGTTCAGAATGATCAGGAATATTCCGAGGAGCACCGCGAACAGCCCAATCGCCACCATCTCGTTCCACCAGCCTTTAGTATACTTCGCTCCCCACTGTGTCATGTCTCCGGGCAGCGTTCCGCTCATTAGAAAGAAGGCTCCCAGCACTAGGAACACCACTCCGATGTGCAGCATCCCAATCGACGTGACCACCTTCGTGTCCAGCATCCCCTGGCCAGCTGCATGGCTAGAGTGGCCTGATTTATGGTGTCTCGAGTGATGGTCCAGGGAACCAGTAGACGCTCTGGGCGATGTCAACCCACTGTCACCTGATTGCGCACTATAACGACGTTCACGGGCACGACGCTGCTCGTCCCGGCGCTTTCTCTGACGCTTGATGGCCAACGCAGAGTGCAATCCAACCGCGTGCATCCTGCAACACCGGAAAGACAACCCTTGCTCAGTGAATCATCGTCTACTACTGTCTACGAGCACTACTGACTCTTCCCGACAAGTATTTTCTCGATTCTTTAACACTAGAACTACCAGATGGATCAAATTACTTTAGATTTCTCGTTTCGCTACTGTAAATGTATTCGTCTATTCGTATATAGTCAATTGATGTCTCTACGAATGTAGATTCGCACTAACAAAAATACAGGTTATTTCAACCGATTGGTGCTTCTAGTGTTAATGAACAATACCCAGCTGATCGAACAATGTTCAACAGCTGGTTTGACAGAGTTCTAATGAGATTGGTCTACATGCATCAGGCTAGTACGATTCGCTCCGAGTGAATCTACTGGCAAAGCGAAATAGACCGATAGATTTTCATTAGAGTTCAATAATGCTCGCGTCTCCGTCGAGGTATGTTTTTTTCTTCTCCCTTTCTCTCTCTCGCTCTCTCTCTCGCTCTCTCGCTCGCTCTCTCTCTCTCGCTCTCTCGCTCGCTCTCTCTCTCTCTTTCTTTCTTTCTTTCTCTCTCTCTTTCTCTCGCTCTCTCTCTATTTCTCTATCTTTTTCTCTTTCTCTCTTTCTCTCTCTCTCCCTCGAAAAATGATTCGAGAACATTGGAATTCTAAAAGCTGTACAAGGTTCGCTGACAGGGTTCACAGGATGCACTGCGATAGAATCACGCGTTAATTGGCTACACACTAATGGATTACCAACGGTCCCCGCGTTGTTGTCCCTGGACCTGTGAAAATTTCTTCGTGCACGCCAATGGCACTCGGCTAGCAAACTATTTGATTGGCTAACTACGGATGGTGGGGGGAGTAGGCGAGGCTAGGAGTCTAGAGGAGAGCGATCGGTGGTGATCTGATTGGTCTAACCAATTTACGAATTACTGTTTTAGTATCTATTATAAGTATCAACCTTTTTTTCAATGGTTTTAGTTATTTCAGAAATTATGAGACTAGTTCAGGCTGAGGTTAGGTTGCATGCAAAATTTTGAATCTTTTTAGGATATAATGGAGACAAGATGCTAGCGAGTTTTCATACAAATAAGTAACTAGGATTGGAATAGGGATTTACAATTAATTCTCTAATTAAATCTAAAGAATGTGCATCGGTGTGTACCCCTCACGTATTAGTACCTTTCTTACATGCAAAAAATTTTTATTAAAGCAACTATTGAATCTACGTTCAAAAAAATATTTGTTTAACTTGTACCTTAACGTTGAGCTGGAAATTTAAACTAACAAAAATCACAATTACTTTTGCAGAGACCTTATATTCTTTATAATAGTTTTAACACCTTACAAAATCGAATTTTTTACCCTATACTTTTGTAAATAGCCCTACGTCTTTAAACAAAAAACCTATAATGTTCTAAGTTACTCAAATTATTTTGAATAATTTTTGTGTACTTATTTGAATAAGTTAATAATTTTCGTTTTACTTCATTTGGATGAATTTTTTTCAATTCGATTTACTTTACTAATAGTGCACATGCGAAATATTTGGTGTACATGCTGAAGTATGTCTGCGAGAACTTTTCGGCGTATTCAGTACCATTTTGAATATTCTTTGACTATGCAAATATTTTGGAGAACGTTCTCCGTATACGTGCAAACATTCCATGCTCTTTGAATCTCGGGGAATACCCTACTTTACACAGTATACATAGTATGTGGAAATATTTTAGTGGGTATTAGTTTTGTTTTGGGAATTTAATAGAATAGAATTAGCACATAATGTATTTAATTTACGCAGTTACATGTGCCATTAAAAAGTACACAATTTTTGTCTGAATAGATTTTTTCTAGGATGGATTGTTTTCGAAATATCAAGAGAAATGTTAGCAGTGTGTTGGTTTAATCTATGTCCGTTATTTTCTACATCGGTGAAACAGGCAGCTTTTTATTTTAGTCCCTAGCAAGTAGACGTGTAAGTCGTAAGTGATGCCTTTTATCTGCAAAAACCACCGAAACTTCTTTTCTTTAGATAGGAAAGTGGTCCATTGCTTGAAGAACCGTGGGAGTAGTGGCTCTTGTTGTTCGATCCGGCTTTCTAGCAGATTGTTTGCCTACTTGAGATGCTTTCAGACGGATCAGACGGAGGTTGCCCTAAATCATAGCCCTTCGACACCCAAAACATTATGCATCGACCTATACAGACACTCCTAATCTTACACTCGACTAAACCTAACCTGCAAATATATTTCGAATAACAACACCAATTAAAACGGGAATTTTAATCAACTGATATCGTTCTATGAATTTGAAATATATAAATTATTTTATTTAATGTTCTATAAAATTTTGAATATTAAAATGTATCACCATGGACATGCTAATGTTGTATATGTGTAACGTAGTTGCTAATAATGGTAGGCACAAAGAAAAAAAAATTGTTAACTCGATGTATAAGTTATAATACCCTCCAGACCGCCACAAGAGAGCAAAAAGCACTTTTATATATCGATTTTATGATGTCATATTGCATTATATATAATAACGTTAAGGCTGCTTTTAAGATCGTAAACGGCGCATTTAAAAAGCAATTTGTAGGCCGGTTTTTATATTCAACTTCTTATTAAGTTGAAAATACAGTATTACAAAATGAATTGGAATATATTAAGTAACGAATACTTCAATTGGGAACATAAGGAACATTGTTGGCAGTTAATGCTGATGTCAAATAACACAGATGTGTACGAGACCAATCAGTATTGGATTTCTGAAAATAGTCCTACAAACTGAACCTGCATAGCAGAGATGGTGTCTGAAGCTAAAGCTGAAACGATCATGAAACAATTTGAACGGATTTAATGATTTAGAAGTTTCGTCGACGACCTTTCCAAGAAGCAATAACTCCTCGATTCATTTTTGCACCACGGAACAGCATTACTTCCCCGTGAAAGGGATTCCACTTTGCGACGCGAGAAGTATGTGGCCTCATTCTCCGCGGGTAATCCCCTGGTATTGCCACTCTTTTAATGGCGGCTCGACGATGGTTTCCTCAAGGCTTTACATGAGACGTGTACTTTTATACGGATTCTTGCGACTTATTGCGACACACGCCAAGAAAACAGCCATATTCTCTTTAAATCCCCCCACCCCCTCGCGATATTAACGCAAGAGAACGCTTTTATGATCATTTTTTATGCGTTGGTAATGGAGACGTTCCTTGTACGCATAGCGGGAAATTTAAATTTCAAAGCAGCGAACATAAAACAACTGAACTCTGTATGCTTTTTATTTCTTCCGACTTTGGTAAAATTCTCCCCAGTTAGTAACTAATTATTAATGAGAAACTATACGAAAACTAACTGAGCAGGAATGTAATTATACTCAATTTCTTAATGTGGTAACCGTACGTAGTTCTTGTTCTACGCGAGGCGGGAAATACAAATGTCAAATCCGCAAACATAAGATAACTTCTAATACATTCTCCCGCTTCTGCCAAAGTAAATAGCAACGATTAAGCCAAATAATTCTTTGGACAAACAGCCCACTGGTACTCGAAATCATTTTTACCAAGACTGCTCAAATGTGTAACGAGGTTTATGTGCACGAAATCTGGGTCAAGCCCTGATACGAAAGGGTAAACTCTCCCTACGAGGCTAGACAAGCCACTAGTAGATAAGATTTTTATCATCCAGCCAGTATATTTATCTTCTTCGATCGATGTAGAGATCCTTATCCCCAAAAGGCCCGAGTGCAGATCCTCTACCGTTCAATCTCTCATTGCATCCATAACGAGTCATTCTTTCACCCATAAACACTTTTCTTGTTTCTGCACGGTACCATAGCCTTATCACGAAGCAATCGCCGAAATGCGGTCGCAAATAAATGGAGAACAGTTTTTGCTGTGAGAAATGTGAATGGTTTCACTTTTGAAACCATTTTGGGGTTGAAACCCGAGGGAAAATGAACTCCCATCGGAGTGGAAACCGAGTTTCTGCAGTTGCAATGACTCAAAATAAAACTACTGAATTTTTTACAATGAAATATGCTTTTTTTTGTCTTCAATATGCATATAGTTAAATTTGCTGATCTCAGAGGAAAGAGGATGAAACACAGGTGAGAGCAGTGGAGTTACAATGATGAGTACAATTAGCTAATTGATAGAAAAGAGGTTTAGAAAAGAGGTTAAGAAAAAGGTAAGAAAAGTAATATAACTGAAATGGAGATTGGAAATGGAAAATGCAGAAGAGAAAAATGAAAGAATTAAATGAAAATTGGATAGAAGACTTGTAAAATATAAAGAAGACCTTGAGAACAAAGAGGAATCTTTTAATAGGAGAGGAATATTTGATCTTTCAAAGCTTTCATATGTTCCCGTAAACTGTCAAACTAGATTGCTGCCGCTAAAGGATAACAAACAAAGTTACACACACAAAATGCAACAGGTTCTAAATCTCTGCATATACTTTCAGCGTCCTAATACTATTCCCTAAGTGTTTCACCTATGCTCACACTATTACTACTATGGACTCTGAGTTTCAGTATATTGCTTCAGTATAATATTTCAGTATACTGCTGGACAAAAAGGAACTATCTTTGGAAAAGGACATGTACCGCTAACTCAAGGCAGCTGCAAGCAGCCTAAACTGCAGCTACGGCTCACCTAATTCTTTCTAAGGCTCTGCGAAGGACTATGGACTAGCCTACTCTGCGTCATGGGCTTACCAACTGCCACCAGGATGGTCCAACTTCACAGTTGGGTATAGAGAGAGTTAAATAGCCTTGACTCTTGGACCTTGGAAGACCTTGGAGGCAGCTCAGATTAAAACCCCCGTGAGACATCTCTCTCCGGAGTACTGTTTTAGGACTTGGTTTATCCATTCTCCCAGACTAGGAACCTTGGACTTGGTGGACCGTCAAAGGTATCTCGGGGTGGATGGTTTCCATACTGCATGGCTATCTATGCAGTGCCTGAGGGGACAATTACAAGACTAGTAATTTGTATTAACTGGGGAAGGTGTTCTAAATCTGATAGTTCATTCACGGAGATCTAGGTGGAGGAAATGCTGGTCAGAATTTGATGTGCATCTTCGACAATGTTTGCTTTTTATTTTGTATAAAAAAAAAAAGAATGGAGAGTTGAGGAGAGACGTTTGTTCAGTTTTTATAGACAAAAATTCCAAAGTCAACGAATGCATTGCTCTATACTTGATAACTTTGCTAACAAGCACGAAGCCTTAATTACATAAGAGTGATGTAGTAGTAGGTAAAAGTATGTTGACCTACGATAAACATTTGCTACAGTCTAGATCAGCAGTATTTTCTCTTCGGTTCTCAACTATAATGTATTCCACCTCCCAATTAAGGGTGCCTTCAAAATTGTTTTAAGTCCGCCATCGAATCAAATATTCAACAGTTGATCGTTATTAGAGCATGTAGATGGAGCCGAGGAATAAATTATCTGTGTCTGTGCTTTCCGGGGTACGTTCCTTTTGCGAATACGGAATAATCGATCCAATTAGTAATGATATCTGTTCTAATGGAACGATAATTCGAGGGAACACCTTGAAGATCCGATGTCGCGTCTGAGGAACGCGTATTAAGGTCGTCGCAGGGGGGGTTGCCCGTTAATTTCCTTCTTTATCGGCTAAACGGACCGTCGTGGCGCCTGGAGTCCTATACACGTTCACGCACCGGTGCATGTGCACGTGCACACATGACCTCGTTGCACGTACCGCACTATCCGACGCCGTCTATTTTGCGTTTGCGTTCCGCAAAGTGGGATGGGGATGGTTTATTGATCGCCTGCGAAGGAAACGATTCTGCGTCCCGCGCATCGTAATCGCGAAACCATCGCAGAGTGTCTGACGACGTCTTCCCGACGTCATATTTCCGTTGTCTTTTACCCTAAATACCTTCTACCCCGAGTCTGACCGGTTTTAGACGAACGAGGATTCCAGCAGACAAATTTTTCATATGATCTGGTCAGGATGGTGTCTGGGTCTACTTTGATCCAGCTTTAAGAAGCTCGGGTAAATTAGGCGATGGTTCATTGGATTGCTCCTAGATATCTTTGGGATCTTCTTGAAAGGAACTGGTGAACGAAATGTTCTAATTTTTTAAAACTATATAGACGCATTTTTTAGCTTTGTGTAATTTCTTGGACTACAAAATGCTGTAAAATAGTTGAGTTATTTAATCTAGAATAACAATCGTATTCTAAGGAGTAACGGGTACTTTGAGAATTTTTTTCGTGGATAATAAATAACTAGAAAATTCCAATTTATTTAGGGAATGTTGATAAATCTTCCAGCTGTCTGTAGAAATTTTTTGAAAGACGATGTATTGTAAAATTGGCCGAGTTATTCGATCTGGAATCTCTGTACAATTCTAGCTTCCGCGAGTTTGAACTTAGCAACAGTTTTAGACCAGTTCGGTTTTTTTCGCCGATTATTCCGTTCACTCCGATTCCACCGAATCCCCGATATTCCCGTGGAATCTGGACGAAATACGCCATTGAATCGATTTATTGGCACAAAGTGTAACTGGGTTATTCGCTTTTAATCGATTCCCATCCCTCAATTTATGAGGCAAAGGAGCGTGAATTAAAAAAGAAAACAAAGAGGCCGCCGGGAGCAAGATGGACTTTCAACTTTCTATTTAAAGCCAGTCGTTTCTGCAATCGACAAACAAGCCTGCCGATACACATAGTTCTCGCTTCATTGTCGAGTTTGCGACTTTAGATCGAGTTTACCCCATCGAAATAGTTTCGAACATAATTTCCCTTGAATCGCAGAACTAAATTTCCAAAGGAATAACAACAACATTGTCTATTTCAGTCTTCTCCTTTCCTCGGTAAATTTAAACCATTTTTCCTATTATAAACTGTGCTTACAGGTAATATATTTTCTATTTTGGTGGATAATAAGGTCGTTTGATGCGAGGAAAATTATTTTAGTGGCCAAAGTTTTGTCTTAGAAGCAAAATCGTTGATTTGGCAAGAGAATGCAGACATTGTCTCGCTGGTACAACGTGTTGAAGGGATAACGTCGGCGTGAATGGATTTAAACACATTGTACAGTTATCTGAATCGACGTCGTCCCCCACGGAATAGGCCTCGTTTGCCTCGCTAATTAAGATTAGCCAAACTTATAGAATAGAGATTACTGGCGTCGAACTACTGTGAAATCGGCTTTGTGACCAGGAAGCGCGAATGTACGCCTATTTGTCAACAGCCACGCCCAGAAGTGAGCAAACAGATTGTACAGCTCCCGCCAAAAATAGTTGGACAACGAGCTCTACCAATTACGTAATAATTTCTCTAGAAAGTTTTCATCTTGGAACTATCCCGTTGTTTGACTGTTTTCTCATTCCAAAAATCCCCCCTTACCAAAAACAATTAGTGGCATTGAAAGTGAAGCTTTTAAGTTTTCAAATGAGCCTGGATACATCACGATACGATTTTTTTAAACGGAGATACAATACGACAAACATCTCAGTTTCGCGAAGAGTCATTTAAATCTACATATTTTGAGAAAAGGACCATCTTTACCTATTTGTTTTTTCTTTTTACTGTAAAAGTATTCTAAAAGCAGTAGTTCGTGGCATTGAAAGTAGAGGCTACGCACTTTAAACTGAGCCTAGGTAGATTGTTCTAAGACTTTTCTTATGGAAGCTATACAGTAGCCTAAACTTTTTCCTAGAGACGTTTAAATCTAGAATTTTCGACGGAAGGTAACATCTCCAAACGCTTTTCTTTTTGTCGAAGAAATGTCTTCGAGAAAGTAATTTACCAGCTGTGAGAGTAGAAGGTGCACTCTTTAAAATGAGCCCAGGTAGATCGTTCTCCGATTTCTTTTCACGAAGCTACAACAGCTTGAATATCAACTATATTTCGCCTAAGATTTATTGAGCACAGCAAGCAAGATTGTTTAACATCTTAGTTCGGCTATAAAAAGACGAAAATATGAATAAATATCTGCAATCTAGGTTCTGCAGAAAGGCAGTAAAAGGGTTGCGAAAAGGTGGAACATTACAGGAAGTCTTGTGCGCGAGAGGTGCCGAAGGAAATCCGCTTTTAGCGCGGATAACAAACTGTCAGCGTTCCACGCAAATAGACCTGTTTATTTTTCCACGGTGCTTCGTGTTTTCCAACAGACAACGTTTTACTTCGTTCCCCGAGTTCCTCAGCCATTTCGACGGGCCTATGCCAAGATGGCTGCCGTCAAATACCGTTCATTCAGCCACTAAAAACTTTCATTCTCTTAATGGACGATAGTAGCTTCCGTTACATGGTTCTCTTTGTTAGTTATTTTCCGTTTATTTTCGGACTGGAAACCTGCCAGCTCTTTATGCTTTACATTACATGCACCTCCTAAAAAACAGACGCACTGCCTTCTGCTTACTGTCTTGCTCGAATTTAGGGCAATTTCTGCTTAACTGTACCGATATACGTTGCAAATAATTCATTACCTGCTTTAGAACTGTTCCAATTCATTTCATTTGTAACTAGATAAGTTGAAAAACGCAAATATTCTGAATGCCCCGCCATTTTGTTCTGGCGAATTCAATTCAAGTATAAAAATGAGACTTCTTACTTGGGTTCAGTATAGGACGTGCGAAATAAAATTCATTCTATTTGTATGAAAATTAAGTATCAATAAAACTGAATTAATTTTACATATTCTTGTCAAATGAAATTATATTTGTTCGTACAAGACTTGATTTTATACATGATCGAATTCAGTCCATAGATCCAATACCGTGCAAAATTAATAACAAAACTAAAAAACAATGGAATGAAATGTATTTTGTTCGTACGAAATTAAATTTTCTACAGAATTGAATTCTTTCATACTTAAATGAAACGAAATTAATGTTGTTCGTTTCAGTTCTCTGCAAAATTAAATTTATTTTATACACCCAACGGTGTACAAAGTTATGAAAAGTGGAAATAAATGTTATACGTACATTTAATTCTGAATAAATTTTCGATTCTTTTTTACCAGACTGGAACCCGCGTAGGTGTGTTTAAGAACATGCCGGGACCCTTATTAACCCGAAGCATAGCGATACGTATCAAACACGAACAAGAGGTATGTGTACACAGCAGTTAAAAGCAGCGAGATACCAAGTCATCCGCAGGCTTTTATTACAAACGGAAATATGTGTGCCGAACACTCGAGTTTCGACACGGTGCTTTTAGTTTAAAGAAAGCTAGACTTGCGTGCTGTTGTTACTAAAAATGTTCGGACACCGAGTACACTGCTACACAATTTTACAATAACTTATTTCCTGCAAATTTTTCAAGAAATTTTCAAGTCTTCCTTATATAGAATTTATTTGGACAAAATTTCTAGTTGGCTAACTCGTGATGAGAACACGTGAATCACAAGGTACTTCAAGATAGATTCCTACCGAATGCACGCGAGTTTCGCATGCTTTTTTGCTCGAACTTTTCTGGCTTGAGCCACAACAAGCGGTCGTGCACCTACAGAAACGAGACGATTGAAAAAAAAGAGGGCTGTAGCCAAGTGGTAGCAGGGATTTGCCCTCGACAGCTTCGTGAGAACTCGCGAGCTTAAGTATAACGAATTAGAACAAGTATAATGAAGCAGAACGTGTCTACTTCAATATACAGGTTGTCCCAAAAATGTTGTACTTCCTTGAAAGGGGTTATTCTCGAGCTTATTTGAAGGTACTCTATCCTTTGCGAAAATGTTCGCCGCGGCTTTAACAAGTTATTAACGAAAAGCACGGACCAATCGGAGCACGCTTACAGCAGACGGATTCCGGCTCGGCGACAGGTCCCGCTGAACGTTGCGTTGACATTGGTCGAACTGGAATCCGTCTACTATAGACGCGCTCTGATTGGCCCGCGGTTTTCAATTCAGAACATTCTCGTAAAGGAAAAGTTATTAAAAATAACCATAGGAATCACTCTTTTTAAGGGAATACAACATTTTGGGACAGCCTGTATTATAATTTTCTACCAACAAAATAGGATGATGAACTACCTAAGCTCGTTTCAAAGCACGAATACTCTACTATCGACGCCTCTAAGTAGCTTACTTCTATATTTATTTTTGCTGTACGAAATAAATTGGAAACGTGTGTGTGTCATTCAAACTGCAATAAATCATCGCGGTATAATCCAACACCAGAAGGGTTTGTTATAAACAGGAGACTTCAATCTTCGAATCCATGACAGTTTGTTTTAAAGAAAAAATTTACGAACTCTGTAGCAAAAAGAAACACTCTCATTTTTATTCGCTGGCTAGCGTCACACTGTAAAGTGCACCAAAAAATCGTACATCAAATTTTATGACGTCATTGTAAAGAGGAAATTCAATCTTCAAATTCGTGCTAGCCAGAGTCGCGGGAAAAAATTTTGAAGCTCTATAGGAACGTTTGAATCTGTCAAAAACAGAATCTAGTTTTACCAGCTGGCTGACGGCCCACATTCAGAGTGTAACAAAATTCCAATAAATAATTGAACACCGCAGTTTCTGAGCTCTTTGCCAAGGCGAAACTTCAATCGTCAAATTCATGCTAGCTAGAGACACGGAAAAAATTTTCAAAGCTCTATAAAAACGATTGAATGCGTCAAACGCAGGAAACAGTTCCAAAAGCTGGCTGACAGTCAGCGTTCAAAGCGCAATTGCAATAAAAAAATCGATGAACAAATTACCTCAGCTTTTTGTGAAGGGGTGGTTTCAATCTTCAAATTTGTACTAGTTGTAGTCTCGAAAAAATTGATTAAGCTTCATAGAAATGTTTGAAACTGAGGAGTATGTTCATGTTCTGCATATAATAGTTTTCGGAAAGAGCACTCGGAAACTTTTATATGAATTTGCTCCGGTCGATCATCCCCTCCACCCCCCCCGTCCATCCTTCCCACAACCACTCAAGAAGACGGAAACGTCCGTTGCATGAAATGTAATTTCATCCTTGTATTGCATTGCGATCGCTGTTTCAACGTTATTAAATAACGACGGCTGCAAAGGCGTGTTCCCCCAGCCGTGGAAAAAAATTAAAAGCAGTTAAACCGAGAAATCGACGTACCCTAAATCGTAACACGACGCTTTCGTGATACCGTTAAATTACTACAGCTCAAGGACGCCATTCTTACTACCCTGACAAATATTTGAATTGCAGGCAATCATGCGAACGTTAATTTTTGGAAATGAATTCACGGAAAATGCTCTAATAAACTCTTTCGGTTGAAATTGTGTGCGAGATTAAATAAACTATAGTTACTGAACCTTGTTATTACGTATTATTAAATATGTTCATGAAATTGTACTCAAATTTTTATCAACACATTCACCTCTTACTTTTAAATTGGTTTGCTATTATTAAATTTATTATCATTTTATTCGTCGCTATAAATGCGTAAAGTAAAACACAGCGTTCGATTATATGAAAAGTAATAATGAAGCTATTATGAAATCGTAATAAGGGGAAATTCAATTTCTCTATTGTAAATTGTATCAAGTGCCAAATGAAATAAAAATTTTATTTGAACTGCGCTAAAATTTATATTACTAGCGAAATGTTGGTACTGTAAATGCATGAAATCCATGACGTAATTATATTAAAAATGAGATTTAAGTTATCGTGCAATGAAAGATTAAATATGAATGTTTGGTGACATTTTAAGGAAATTGGAATGAAATGATAATTTGATTTTCCGTTTGAGATGGTCTCGTCGAAATAAAAAAAGGTCTGAAATAAAATTGTTGTCCAGTTATGTTGAAAATAATCCAGAGGGAATTCATGGTATCTGGGGTGAATTTCATAGATTATAGATTTCTGAATATGAAACATCATAACCCGAAGATTCATGTTTCCAGTAGCGACCCAAGTTAGTTCAGAGGTCCCCAAAGTGTTTTCGTATTCCTCCAGCACACGAAATAATGTTGACTAACCTGTTGCGAGAAAAGCCGAGGCGTAATACGTTATGTACTATAGCAACAGAGCTTATAGGCGAATTTGACCTCTATTCGATTGAGAGGGGAATAATGGTGACGTACAAAAATTCTGGTGTCTTAACTGTGCATCAATTCGATTATAATATCTTATATGCATTATATAAATTAGCGCTACTGATTGTTTATAGTACTTCTGTAGTAATTTTTTAATTATTTGTAACACTCTTTATAGTATCTACCATTTTTCGAGCTATCCTTAACACTATAATATAATTTTTCAAGTTATCTGCTGTAATATAATTTTTAAACTTATCTGTGAACCTATCATTTTTAAAGCTATCTGTAACCCCATAATATAATTTTTTCAATTATCTGTAATCCTATAATGTAATTTTTTTAATTATCTGTAACCCTATAATGTAATTTTTTCAATTATCTGTAATCCTACAATGTAATTTTTTTAATTATCTGTAACCCTATAATGTAATTTTTAACCCGGCGTTGGTAAGGTGGGAAAATGTATCGAAAGTGATAAGGTGGGGTCTCACAGACCACACCGAAATAATATATTGTATTATAGAAATAAATACCTTTTTCATGAATATAAGATTAGGTATTGCTTAAGAGGCTTGTCATTTTTCAGAGTGAAAACGCAGATCCGCGAAATTAAATTTTTAAATACACTCAGGCCCGACTCGCTGTCTCGCGTTGTTACAATGTTACAATCAATCTAAAATCTCTGGAGTCTTCGAGACCCCACCTAACTAACGGCGGGTTAAACTTATCTGTGACCCTATAATTTTTTAAGTTATCAGTAACCCTATAATATAATTTTTCACGTTAGCTGTAACCCTATAATATAATTTTTAAAATTATCTGTAACACTCCTTCTATTACCTTTTCATAGTTATCTGTAGCACTGTTTTTGATACAGTAAAGTCGCGTTTACTGTCCAACAGCCTGTGTTCTGCACGGATAGTGATCGCATACCAATATTATCTTTTTATGACTGCGCCGATCGCGCCGAGAGTTCAAAAGAAAGCCGAACGTAGAGAAGAACAGCATGACAGTGGACGGGGTAGGTACTGGACAGTGATCGCGTACCCGATCGCGTACCTGATCGCAGACTGTAAACGCGACTTTACTGTACTCCTGTACTATTTTTGAGAACATAGTTGCTCAGGGTGAATGCTGAAGATACCTAAGAGAATTCTCGAATTTCAGTTTCTCCAGTTCGTTCTTAAGACTCTCTTTTTTAAAGATTCAAAGATAAGATTCAAAGATAACTATGCTAGGAAATGTGTAGAAAATAAGAAACTTCAGAAAAGGGAGAAGCGAGTTAAAAATGGGAAACTATGGTCTAAACTGGTTCTAATATTTGCACAATTTAAGCGAATTATAATATCTTATCAAATTCCAGTTATACTCTCTATATTCTCTATTGACTACTGGGAGTCGGATATATGTATTAATACTTTTGTAGTCTGTGCTCTAAGATAGATATTAAGTATCGATGAAAATACTAGTTCTAAAATTTCTAAAATATACAAAAATATAATAGGTGCTAGTAATACCTCCTATTGATAGATGGTTTACTATGTACAATTATTATTTACAATTTATGATCTACAATGTTTGGCTTCGACATTGTCTACTGTCTCAAAAAAATAGGATATTGTCCAAGGTAAATAGGGTATCGATAAAAACGCTAACCTTCAAATTGGCACAGTCTAAGCTAGTTATAGTCTCCTATATCAAAACTAATCAGGTTCTGACTAAACTACTTATTTATCATAGATATCCAATCGTATAAATTAATACCGACCTATCTCAAAACTAATTAGGTCCTAAACTGAACACCGTATTTATCATATATATTCAATCATGTGAATTAATAGTGACCATATGTAATATTTTTATAGAACCTGTCTTCTATACTAAACAGGGTATCAGTGAAAATATTGGTCCCAAAATTTATACAATATATATTAATTATACTTTTCCGTCTTGGACCTAATCAGGTCCTGGTTAAGCTCCTAATTTGCTTCATATATATGTATAGTTAAATGAACATTGATCAACGATAATTGGTCTACCGTGTAAGATAAATAAGGTGTCCACAAAAATACTGGTTCTAAAATTGTCACAACCATATATCTTCTACCTTCTATTTTAGAACTAACTGGGATCTGATTAAACTCCCTATATTTTGCAACTATCGATTAAATTTTTTCTTTCTGATTAAACGAGACAAAGAGGCGTGATCATTTGGCGTGCAAGAAATTTTTCTAAGATGGACGCCGGGTAGGGGGTGGGTCAGACGTGTCCCCTTCCCCTCAATTTTTGTAAATGGAATACGGTACTAATTTTTACGTTCAAATAGCTGATTAAACTAGCTAATTAAACTGTGAAACATTTACTGAAAGGATCTTACGTTATTATACGCTGTTATCAAGTTACAACGAGGAAAAGTTCTTGTCAGTGGAAATCCTCGCGGAGGCGCCGAAGGGTAGGTAATTGATTTGAATAAATTAATACTAATCAGCTACTCGATTAATCTAACATCTACGATCTAAACTAGATAAAATAACAAAAATACTATTCCCGAAAATCACCCAATACCCATACTCCTCCGTCCTAAAACCTCTAGCCCCTAGTTTTCCCATTTATCATCTACAAATAAATATCACTACACATAAACAAACATTTATCACCCAACGAATACAAACCAAAGCGACTCAAGAAACCAAAATAAACGTTCTCCCGTCTGAAAACGATTGATCGCCACAGAACTGCGCCGCACACCCCATACCAAACAACCCCCAAAGCCTCTAAAAACCCCTAAGATCTCTAGAAACTGTCATCACACGATCCACCGGTGGTCCGGACCCGCGTTAAAACCTTTTCACCCAACGAAAACCGATATATCCCGAAAAAGCTTCAATCCAATGAACCCCATGCTTACACGCCTAGTTGAGCAATCCCTCGTCCCCTAAATCATCCTTCTAACACAACCCTCTAGAAAGCTATCCTCTACGGATCTAACTCATTGCCGCGACTACGGAATCGGAAAAATCTGAAAGAAAACAGATCGGTACGGAAGAAACTGTCTGGGAACACATACCTGACAGTATAGTCGAGCTTCAGACGTTGACGAAGGGGTGAAAATGGTGTCAGCGCTCACGCCATGGAGCCTCCGGCGATCTACGTCGATCCTTTGACCTCTCGATCCGGAACTGGTTCGCGCGGTCACTTACATTTTTAATCGGAAACCAACCGATCGACACTTCGAAATTAATTGCGAGACGTTCGTTTGCGAGTTTCGCTCGGTTGATTCGAGACTGTGGGGGACACTTCGTTCTAGCACTTGCGCTGACTTGTTCAGGATCGGCAAAGACACTCCAGCACGGAAGCTCGTCGACGAGTAAAAGCTTCGGCTCGGACGCAGCCAGGACGCGCCTTTTCGCGAATCTGCGCAAGCTCGGACCATTGCGAACCCACTCCCCCATTGTTCGAGCTTAGGGTCGCCGCTGTCGCGGATGGAACGCCGACGTACCTGCCTGCTGTTATGGTTGCGAGGGGAGGGGGGAGACGTGGCATGGTACAGGACTCCAGACCCCGGTGGGGGACACGGGGGTTCGCCCCGGATAATTAAACGAAACACAAAAAACAGTATACATACAGGGTCGAAAATCTAAATTAATTTCGCAACTTAACTTGTTCGCGATGTGTCGAATTGGCACAATGGTGGAAGGTCAAATAATTCACTTCGCATAATTACTTTACCGAGAATAAAATAATAAATAGGTAGCGGACCTTTATGCATTTATGGTTATTATATATTTATAATTAAATTAGATAGAGTTTAAAACGATTTTTATTTATTTCAGATCTACAAAGACTACTACTGAAAACAAGATCTTACTTGATTCCACTTTCTTAAAGTTTGTTTACAAAAATTAGAAAATGCATATACATCCGCAGTCTAGTAATAAATATATTTGCACTATACGTTGCTCGCGTATTCGCATTTCTCGATTTCATTTGCACATGTTCGACTTCGCTTTGTTTCGACTTTGTCGTGGAAAACGCCTCTTCTTCTCATCTTCGTCACTTTTTTTCATAACGGAAATAATTTAGATGTTCGAATTAAAAAGAACACCCTGTATAACCCTCGTGTTTATTACCGAAAAATTTCACGTGACCCGAGTATCCATTAATGACCATTATTCAAAATACTTTACCAGATATCAACTTTCACTTTCTATCCAAAACAGATGCATACTGTATTTTATCTTATTTATATAGTTTTATGTCGCATCAACTTCTAGGTTATTAGCGACATCATCAAATAAGTCAGGATATAATTACATTATTTGTTTGATAGGTTGGTTTCCTTGATGAATTTCAGTAACCTTTGAATTTAAAAAAAACATATTTGTGCGTCATGGATCGACGAAGAAGACTTTTATATGCTTCAATTATTATCGAAGATAGATCGTAAAATCTACAAATTATGAAACATTTCTTGACGAAGCTTGCTACTAAGTCTATGTTGCATAAGCCCTACCAATTAACTAATATAACACCACCCACTACACAAATTCAACGTGATTCCACCGGAACAATGAAAGTAATAGTGTTATATTTGTTATAACAACGGTAATTCTAGAAAGCGAACCCAAACTCGCGAACGTAAACTGCGGATTTTATGGATCTAAGAAAGAGACGAATAGATCAAATGCTATATGTATATAATCTATATATAGATTTTTATTTTTATATTAATTTCGATTAATAAAGGGCATTTATTTAATAATAGCGTATTTTTTATTGTTTTAATTGCCTTTTGCAACCCTTTATTATAAATTATAAATAACGTGAAACTGAACGGGTTTGAAAATATTTTATCATAACTTTCTAGATCAAAGTCCCACAATATAATGAATATAATATAATATATAATAAATATTCTAAACTATCAAAATTTTTTATTCAATTCGAATTACGAGATATCGAATAGCTTATATCTATCGAATATAATTATCAATTCATATTGTTCCATTGTAATCGACACATCAGTATCGATACTTATATCAATACATATATGTAGTCGCAATCGAACACATCAGTATATACATACAATATACAATCGCAATCGAACATGTCAGTATCGATAGTCGCTACTCTACATTTAATTTGTGGGAAAAGCATAGAGAATAATTAACCGCGAATGCAAAATTCATATAATTAAAATAAGTTAACAAATACTTCGAACTGAGGGTTTTTCACTAACAATTATGGCCGATGTCGAGAATCCTCCGACTATCGTAAGTATTATTATTTTTCTAACTGCATGCTTTGAATTCATACATAACCTATAATACTTAACCTCATCCCTGATATTTTGATGTCGCAAAACATATTTTTGCCGAATGAAAAATGTTGAAAAATACAATTAAATAAATACTACTTAAATTACCTCTTTACAATGTGCAGTTTATCATGGAAATTTTGTAAAAAGATTCGTAATCTACAAAGATTGAATTACTCCTTATGCACGACTTATATTTGTTTAAAAATGAAATTGACGAGACTATTAATCATAGAAATTTATTAATAATAATTTGTTTCATTTTCAGGATATCCCAGATATCCACAAAAACGAACGACTCTCAGCAAACTGGGTAAACAGCAACAAAGTCAGCATATACAACACCAAAAATTTGCAAAACAAAGACTTTGCTAAATACAGTCCAACTGTACACATTTTAAAGCCAGAAGTAATTTTATTTTCTCCGCAATTACGCAAACTAGTAAATGAAAGTAACGGTGTCTTTTTATCTATTCGAAAAATTAAAGTATCTTCCGATGACATTAGGCCAGAGCTTTTGAAACATAGCAAACAATATAGATCTATCTTAAGAGCTTGTATAGAAAGCTTACAAGATATATGTGGAAAATCATTGTCGGACAAGAAAGAATCGCTGGAGAATTTTCTTACAATATTTTATCAAATTGAATGTGTCTGGCACTTAACAGAAATTCTATATATAGATATTGTACCAGGTAAAGAGTTTTGTTGCAGTTAATAGATGTGTACTCTAATTATATCAATTACAATTCGTTGCCCTTTTAAATTTAGGAGATGTAGTTCTACCACAATTGTTAGAATGGATCAAATTTCATTTCCCATCTACAGAACGTATGGCAAATAAAATACTGACTCTGAAGACAATTGGTGCAGACTTGAAACATGCTAACTACTGGGAGACAGTCATTCGTTGCACCTTACATGGGAAATTGGAATCAGTGCGAGCTCTTCTAGCATTGCACAGTAAAGCAGATGATCCTGCCTTCATTATTGCTGACAATATACTTAAAACAATGCCAGTTTACAATGTGTATGGCGGTTATTCAGTAAACGAGTTCAATATGCGTTGGAAACACTGGCAGTTAGATTTAGGCTCGCATTTGAGTAGCAAAGATTTCATCATTGATCAAGATTTAGAAATTATTATGAAGGTATTTATAATATTGTCATATTATAAATGAAATGATTTGATATTTAATTAGTTTAGATTCTTTAAAAAAATTGAATTTAGTTAATTGCAGGAGAACAGGAAGTTCTATGGCAGTTAACATCTTATACAGATGCTTGGTATGAACTGTTAGCAGCCAAATTGTTTTATACATCTCCATGCTGCAAACAACCTGAGCTTTCGCATCATGCGAACAGTATTGTCAAAAGATGGCAGGCTAATAGACCATCTGATAATGCTATACGAGCTTTGATGGAAAGCGATCTGCACCAAGTTATTAAGGAAATACAGTATATGGGGGATAATGGATGGTTCGCAACTCATTTAGTGGATTTACTATACACTTGTGGCAGACTGAAAGTTTTAGATAAAGATCAAATCGAGTAAGTGATTTAATGATCACTTTCCTGTTAAACTCTGACGACTTTAACGCGTCAATCTTTCCAAGGCGAAATTTGTCTCTTCTTGTTTCTTTGGAAACCTCAAAAAAATACAACATTCTATGAAATTAATGAAAAATAATTTTGTCTGTTTAAGGGTGACGAACCAACTGCATGAGTCTCTAATACTAGAATATGGCAATGCATTGATGGAACATCATTCTCTTTGGCAATGTGGCGCGAGTTATTTAATGCACTGTCCTATGGAAGGTTTAGCAAGACTCGAACTGTTGATACAATCGTTACCGATGGGATCGGAAGCAAGAATAAATAAAATTATAGATATAGCTCGCGATAATAGAATGGACCATATTGGTTAGTAGTTTTAGATAATGAAATATTATTTCAATATATCAGATGACTGCATAAGTTCGTGCCCAATTTGAAAATAAAATTCAATGGCTAAATTTGAAAGAATACAGCTTTATTAATAAAATGTATAGTCATATAATTTTTTTTACACTCCGCTGTGCAGTACAGTTTGCGACATCTATGAAAATCGGGCACGAATTTTTGCAAACATCTAACATATGTAGTAATTATTTAAGAATTTCTTTTCAGTGACTAGCATATGTAAAATCCAAGGAATTAAATGCATAAAACACGGCAGACTTGGAAATGCACTTGCATGGGCATTGAAGGGACAGGACAGTGGTTTTGTAACTTATATAGCTGATCAATTTTTAAAACAATATGCGGACACTGGCAAACTCGAATGTCGCGATCTTTTAGAGAACTTAGGGTTCTGTATGATGGCCAGTGATAGGCTTACATTTTTAGGTAATAAAATAAATTTTAGAACATTTTCTATGAAAAGTTATGTTAATTTTAAAATAAAGCGATAACTATTGTAATTGTATTTCTCTGATAGGAAAATATTGCGAATTTCATCAAATGTATAATATTGGAGAGTTCAAAGAAGCAGCAAGCTTATTGGTGTCTCTTTTAGTCTCAAATCTAACTCCAAAATAGTAAGTATAATATAGATTAAAATAGGATTAAAATTGATTGAGAAGATATCGGTAAAAAAATTTCTATTTCAGCTTCTGGTCGATTCTTTTGTCCGATGCTATCCCATTATTGGAAGCCAAAGATGTGATCATATCCTCCAACGATTGTTACGAATTATTACGTTGCGTTGAATCTCATGGTGATGACCCTAAGTTTCAAGTTGAAATTGAAATTTTTAGGCTGGCTGTTGCTAGAAATTTGGCGAGAGCATTGAGCCTCGAAGGCTGCCAGTAGAATGTTTCTTAACGTGTATAAAAATTTTCTAATTTTCTAATTAAAAGAATTCCATTTTTATATATCCAGTGCAAGAGTTTATCTGAATCGACCTATACATTATAGATATTTTATATCTTCTATAACTTGTTTTATATTTACTATATTTCATAATTTATATTTTCCATATATTTATTCCTTTATACTTTGTATATTTCATATTTTCTATATTTTATGTTTTACATATTTACAATATTTACATATTTACAATATTATCTCTTGACAACAAGTTAATCATCGTCCTATCAATTACTCTTTACTTAATTTAATTAAATATTTACATGCGCAATGTTTTAAAGTACGACACATTTGTTGCATAAAACAAACAAACCAAAAAAATACTAGAGAAAAAGTATAATAAAAATTAACTAAAGACTTCTGTTATCAGTAACAAAAATGAAATTGTAGTACAATAAAATCAATGAATAGGTCACATCAATTATGTTGCGGATCTTTGTTCACTTCGAAAATACAAGGAGACACGATTTGAAATTTGGAAATGCAAGCGATCGTGTATATAAATTTTTATTTTTTTGCAAAAGACATTTTATTTCTTCTAGTTAACGCAAGAAAGTTTCTCGTCCCCATTTTATTTTTTGTGTAATGAACGAAAAAAGGGAATTTGCATAAATATCTGAAGTCTAATAACAATGTTACGTAACATCAGATACTATTTATTTTAATCGATTCGATGTCACTGATGCGTGGGATTGCATTTAAAGGTGTGTACAGTCGATAAAGAGGTCTGACAAAATGGCGATCACCGAGTGAGTTTAGTGTTGTTCTCACGTTTCACGTTAACAATATCAATTGACAGTGACCATTATCCTGTCAATGTACGAAAAACAGCAAAAAGATATGGAGGATGTTTAAATGACTAAAGTGAGTTGCGAAACGAACCATGATTTTCACCACAATCATTTATCTTTACGTTTTTAGGTATACACAAAATTTCGTATGTGTAAATTTAATTTAGCATACCAAATATGGCCATATTAACAATAAAAAACTGACGATATTTTTATTATTACCAAAACAATTCGTAATTCTAAATCAAATAGAAACTAGATCGAAAATGTGACAAACAACTAACATTTCTCAAATGTTTATATACAATTTTAAATACTCAATTTCCACTTTAGATTTAGTGGAAATATTTAAATTCGTAAATAACTATAAAATCTACAATGAAGCATTTAATTTTGATCCATCTGGAACAAAAAGCTATGCAAACTATCATAAAAGAAGAATGCACCAGATAAGCACATATGCAATTGGAAATTGTAACAATTTATAGATATAATTTTGTAAGTATAAACGTACTTGTATTTAATTTAATATTGCTGTTATATTATATCTTAATGGTGAGCTGGTGCTTTTATGGCAAAATCATTCCAGATTCAGTCATGGAAGATTATACTCCAATCGATGAAGACTTCCCTGGCCGCCTGTTGCACCAAGCTGCTTTATGGGACAATGCAGAACTGTTAGAAGACCTTCTAAGAGGTGAACACGCGCAATACATAAACAGCCAGGACTCATGGGGCAGGACTCCATTGCATGCTGCAGCAATCACAGAGAATTCGAGATGCTTGGATGTCCTATTATCAGCCGGTGCTAATCCGAACATCCCCTGTGGGCCCAGAGGTCACTACCGAACATCACTGCATATCTGCGCAGAACATGGTCACAGTTCCAACATCGAAAAGCTACTGGAATTTAATGCAGACCTGATGATCACAGACAATAACGGTGAGAAACCGATAGACATAGTTGAGAAAAACAAACAGGAGGCTTGTAAGAATTTACTAATCTCTGCGGCAGAGAAGTATGAGTTGGCAAAGTTAGCAACACATGCTTCTCTGCGTGCGACTTGTATCCAGGGAGATACAGTGGCAGCTAGGAACATTATCCAGGGTCTTGTGTCCGATGTCGAATACATCGTTAATATGGCACCCAATGGTGCAAACACATTGTTGTTTACAGCCTGCGAAATGGGTCACAGAGACATAGTGCGGCTGCTTTTGGATAATGGCGCAGATTGCAGAATGCACTCTGTGACCAAGTACTGTCCTTTGTACATTGCGTGTTATAATGGCAAGGTGGAGATTGTAGACCTTCTTCTCAGACATTTTCCTAAGCAGATACAATCTTTGACGGTGGAAAAATGGCTGCCAATTCATGCAGCAGCTATAAACGGTCACTACCTAGTTATAGATTTATTATTAAAGTTCGAATACCCGCAACACATGTACCAATGCTACAAAGACTCGTCAGGGGAATTCGAGTATGATATGCCATTTGACATAAACACTCAAGATGTTACGGGACAGAATGTTCTTTACATATCTAGCATGCTTGGAAATATTAAGATTGTGGAACTGTTGCTAAATTACAAAGTGAAAGCGAGGAAAATTAAGGAGGAGGACATGGGAGTGACTCAGCCGCTGCCAATGTCTAAAAGAAAGATTTCCAGTGGGATTCAAAGGTTAATGTCCAGCTTGAATTTCAGGAGCAAAGCATTCGATAAAAAAGACGATAACATGATGTGTCCCTTGAATTTCGATTTATATTGTAACAATGGTAATGAAACTGCTTTGCACGCAGCAGTGAAAGGCAAGTACACAGACGTAGTGACAGCGTTGCTAATGGCAGGTGCTGATCCTAATCTACCATTAAAAGTTCCTTACGATCAAAGCGATGCAGAGAGCAACTTCTCCAGTGCTTTGATCATAGCTTGCCTGCAGCGAGACATAAAGATAGCCGACCTATTACTGAAGCATGGTGCTGTTGACAACACGTGCAAAGCTATAAAAATCGCCGCACAAAACCGGGATGAGCCGTTAACAGCGAAACTGCTGTCAATAAAGGCTTACCCAGACTCCGAGTACAAAATTAACAAAAAGGCAATGACCGAGTGCACTCAGACCTCTCATTTCTCAGCGTTGCCTTCTTTTGGGAATGTCACATACTCAACACTGTTTCCAAACACACCAACAATGATTAACTGGCACAATCAACAGTGTCATCTCTCGCAAATTAGGTCTCAGTGGCTGGTGGACGCTGTGCTGCATGTTAACAAGAAACTGAACGTGAAGAATAATGACTTGGTCCTCTATGCTATTACAAGGATAGATATTTCCCGTAATTCTATAACTTCTGTACCTTCTATTTTATTTTACCTACAAAGTCTACGGTACCTCAACATGGCTCAGAACAAAATAGACAGCCTATCTGCTGATCCAAAAAGCCAGAAGGACAAATTGTGTCCTGTTCTGGAGGAGATATACCTTCAGGACAACAGATTAGAACAGCTGCCCGAGTTTATCATGAATCTACCAGTCCTCGAAGTAATGGACGTTTCCAACAATAAACTACAGTGCCTCCCGGACAATCTGTGGCGAGCACCGAAGCTCAAAGAGCTGAACGCGTCCTTCAATCTACTCAAAGACCTGCCCAGTCAGGTGTCTCAAAATATCCTACGCAAATCTCAGCGAGACGACGCTTTAAATCACAGTCCGAGCATAGCGTCGCAATTAGGCATGTCCCGAGAAGACTCTCTAGAGTTCGAGTCCTTCACCAAAATAGCAAACGCTCGTATCATTGAGATGAATCGTCCGCATGTGTGGACCAAGTCGGTCCAAGTCTCGGAAAAGATCACAGATGACAATGAAAACGGAGCTAGATCTATTCTAACATCTTTGAACCTAGCGCACAACTTGTTTAACAGCATCCCAGTAGCGTTACCTTGTCTAGCTGTTAATTTAGTGAGACTGAACATGGCTTATAATTCTTTAAGATCCATGAGCCACATAACATCCTACCCTGCGAGCCTGAAACAATTGGATTTGTCCAATAATCAGATCTCTAGGTGGCCCAGCTTGCCGCAGGTTGACAGTGCCGATGCAATGGAGCAAGCTAACACTGCCTGCTACTGTCCCACTACCAATGTCCAGTCTCCGATAGTTCCAGGTAGCAATAGGCAGACAGCAACGTCTCTGAGAGACGTAGTTCTGATGTCAGTCTGCACCCACAGGCGCCATCTTCGGCTGGAGAATCTGCGAACACTGATATTAGCTAACAATCACCTCAGCAGAATTCAATTGACTTCGATCGACGATGGAGAGATGCCAGCTTTGGACGAAGAAAATGTCGAGAAAGACATGAAGATGACCTACTCTGGCTCAAAGTTGTATTTGCTGTTCCCCAACGTCAGCATGTTGGACGTCAGTAATAACAAACTGAAAGAAATACCTCAGAACATTTACGAGCTCAATAATCTTTCCGTGTTAAACATAAGCGGCAATCCTGATATTATGGAGTTACCTCCGCAGATGGGATTGTTGTCTCGTTTGTGGAACCTGAACACGCAAGGTTGCCGGCTGCAGGAGCCTCTGAAGACTATGATCGAGTCGAAGAAGTACAAAACGATGGACGTTATTGGATATTTAAAGTCGATCTTGGAGGACGCTAAACCCTACGCTCGAATGAAGCTGATGATCGTAGGGATTCAGGGAATTGGTAAGACGAGTTTATTAGAACAGCTGAGGCAGGAGGGCGAGGTTCCAAATAAGAAGAAGGCTTCCGAGCATTGGGCGAAGAGAATGGGCAACAAGAACATCAACGCGAAGACTGCCAGAGGGACTATAATATCCACAGTTGGTGTCGACATCGGGGACTGGATCTATGAGAAGAAAGTCAGAGGTCAGTCTTCTCATGGACCAGTCTACTTCAGGACCTGGGACTTTGGGGGGCAAAAGGAGTACTATGCGACTCATCAGTACTTCCTATCCAAGCGTAGCTTGTATCTGGTTGTCTGGAGGATCATAGATGGCTTCAAGGGCGTGTCAGAGATATTCCAGTGGCTAGTAAACATTCAGAGCAGAGCTCCGAATTCCCCAGTGATCATCATTGGCACCCATTATGATATATCTAATGAGCACAGCGAAGCGTTGCAGCAGTACATTCGTGACAAGTTCATAAATGTGGTCGATGCTGAAAAGTGCGGTTTGCCGAAGGTCATGGAGACCATAGAAGTGAGCTGCAAGACCAGACACAACATCAAGATGTTGTGCAACCTGATCTATGACGTTGTCTTCAGCCTCAGATCTCCTGGCAGCAAGGAGCTTCTGCTGGAACAGAAGGTTCCCTCCAGTTACCTTGCCTTGGAGGACGTCGTGATTCAACTGGCACACGACAGGAAACTGTCTGGAGGAGATCCAGTGCTGAAAGCGGACCAGTACTACACTGCGGTGAACAACGAACTGCAGAAGCTGCATCGCTCCTTCAGAGACCCTGCAGAATTACATCAGGCTACGTTGTTTCTGCATGAGAATGGCATTATTTTGCACTACGATGATGCTACACTGAAAGATTTGTATTTCCTGGATCCTCAGTGGCTCTGCGACATGTTGGCGCATGTAGTGACCATTCGTGAGATCAATCCCTTCTCTAGATCTGGAATTATGAAACTGGATGATATACAACATGTCTTTAAATCTTCTACGATATCCTCCATAGACACTCAAGGCTACATTGTGAGTCTATTAAATAAGTTTGAAGTGGCTCTAACTTGGGATTATCGTACTCTGCTGATTCCCTCTTTGCTACCAACCGAGGAGGACATTTTGAGAAACAACCAGGTGATCAAAATCCCTGTGAAAACAAGAGGCTGGCATGTGAGAACTAAAAAGATTACATCTCCCATAATCAGCTTCCAAAACTCTGCTGATAAACAGAGCACGGAATGTGTACTGACGTCAAGGTCACAGCCAGATTGTTCCGTGACAAGGTTGCTTCTTATGTCCTATTTTCCAAGTGGCTTTTGGTCAAGACTTATAACAAGGATATTAGCTGACGACGCTATAGTTGAGATAGTGATGTCTTTTTTGGCACCGTTCAAAGATTTCGTGGATGATAATATTTTTATAAGTTTACTGGATACTCAGGCTGAATGGGTGCTCTGGCAAACAGGGATTGAACTGAGGTACGCTAACATTACTCTGCTACGGCTCAAGGAAGTCAATTATAATTTGAAAAATGTTCCGTACGACTATAGACAGTTTAAGTTTAAGTTGAAGCAGGATGGGATTTGGTGCACGGTGGACTTAAAAAATTCAGCGATCTTAGAGATTTGGTTTCCAGTCGATACTCTAGTGATTAAGCAACCGATATTGTCTGATTCAGCCGATGAGGAGCCTATGGGGTATCAAGCGATCGTGGTTGAGCCTCGTCCAGAAAGTATGCCCCAACTATTAGCTTTGATTGTCGACCATATTGATATTTTGTTAGAGGACTGGTATCCCACTCTGGGAACACGTTTCGTGCACACTTCCGAAGGCAAACTGTTAGTTACGCGTCTGATACCTTGCCCTAGATGTTTGTTGAATAATGGGGAGAATGAAAACGACATTAGCGACAACGATCGGCTGGCCGAGGACATCCAAAAATATTATGTAAACAAGGAAAGACAGAGCCAAGACAGTTATAAATCCGACGGAGACAGTGGAGTGGGCTACGATAGTCTAACATCTAGCAGAATGCCGTCTCTGGAAGGTCATCCTGATATTTCGAAACAAAACTCCCATTTCGAGGGCATTTTGGCTTATTCCTGGATGGTGGAGGAGTGCATATTGTCCGCCTATAGTAATAAGCCCATCAGTTGTCCTAAACACTCCGACATACCTCTGTCTCATGTGGCTCCTGACATTATTTTCATGGATCTAGGGATGAAACACCTAATCAAGTCAGAGGATATTAAATTAGGGAAGCTGTTGGGCCGCGGGGCGTTCGGATTCGTTTTTAAGGGGGTCTGTCGCTTGCCAGGATCCTATCAGAAGACTGATGTTGCCATTAAGATGCTACAGCCAGTTCCACCAGGCCCGAATTCGAAACAGTCCGCGGTGCTAGCTTACAAAGCTGCGCAAAGCAAGTGGGACAGAGATCCTCTGCAGTACGCTTGTAAGGCTTACTGCACCGCTAGACAGGAGCTGAATATTCTATTAACACTTCGACACTCTAACATTGTTCCTCTGATTGGCATAGTGGTCAGTCCCCTTGCTTTAGTGCTAGATCTAGCACCGGAAGGTGCATTGGATAATGTACTGAGGAATTACAGGCGTTCAGGTGCTAAATTAGATCCGTACACCTTGCAAACTATAATATTGCAGGTTGCGAAGGCCGTGGAGTATCTACATCAGCAACATGTGATTTATAGAGATTTGAAATCGGAGAATGTTTTGGTCTGGCAGATGCCTCTGCCTTTCCAGGATCACCCTGAGCATCCTGTCCACGTTAAAGTAGCGGATTATGGCATTTCCAGGCTAACGTTGCCAACGGGTGCTAAAGGATTTGGTGGAACCGAGGGATTCATGGCACCGGAAATCATCAAGTACAATGGCGAAGAAGAGTACACTGAGAAAGTTGACTCTTTCTCGTTTGGAATGTTCGTATACGAATTAATCACTCTAAGGCAACCGTTCGAAGGTCACGAGGCAGTCAAAGAGTGCATTTTAGAGGGTGGGAGGCCACCGTTAACTTACAGAGAGACATTCCATCCCTGCTATGCTCTGGATTTAATGGTGATATGCTGGGCACAGAATCCTAAAGACAGACCCACGGCCAGTCAGATAGTCTCGATTGCTTCTGCACCAGAATTTACACACTTAATAGACGTTATAATGCTCACTGAAAGGACTCAAGTAACAGCTATCACTATGACAAATCGAACTATTGAGGAAAACATAAACGGAGATGAAATCTGGTTTGGACATAATAACGGCGAAGTAGACATGTTACTGGGAACACAGAAGGGCTGGTTACAACATGTTAGGATCGAGACTCCTGTGATACCTTACGCAATGTGCGGCGTAGATGGGTACATTTGGATCGGTGACAACACAGGCCAAGTGCACGTCTATCTAGGTAGTAACTTTGGTTGCGTCGCTAGCTATAATCTAGAACCCGATCACAGCAGGGAATCGAAGGTGATTGGTTTAATCTATTTGGAGCAAATAAAGCAGTTCGTAGTGGCGCTACACAGCGGTAGGATATTTTTGTTGACCAACTCCTTCACACAGATGAAGAAAATGGAGGTTGTGACTGAGACGCAAGACAATATTAAGACATATTCTCTGGCAGCTGTTTACAGGAAAAAACGTATACTCGAATTATGGGTTGGGCAAAGCTTCGGCAAAATTTCCATCTACATACTGAAAGATAACAGCCTGATAGATACGCTGCAAGTTTTTCATGTCACCGGAGAGGCAGCTACTAAGAATTTGTTTGCTACATATTTACTGAGCGCTGAGAACTGTATACTATCATACACGTATCCTGGATGCATTGTTTATCAGTGGGACGTGGACACCAGGCAGATAATAAATAAGCTGGACATGTCGAAGCTAGTACCTTGCTCGGAGAGTCTCAAGTCGATTTCTATAGAGGAGAATCTATCTACGGAGAAGTGTCAAGTGACAACGTTTGAAACTTGTCGGAACCAGTTGTACATCGGTACAACTTGGGGCTGCATTGTGGTAGCAGAATGCAATTCTCTAAGACCAATCACTGTTTTCAGACCTTTCGAAGGCAAAGTCTGCCAAATAATTTCTTTTAAATCATCAGATGAAAAGAAATTGGTATTGGCAACTGTAGGTCAGGGTTATAGGAGTCTTATTTCAAGGTACACCGACTATCCTATTGACTCATTAGACGCAGAAGACCTCAGGCACAGCATGTACGCTTTATTATGGAGGTCTGAACACTGGTCGGCTGCATAAAGGTGCAAAGAACAACGGTGATACAACTAATTCACAATTCTATACGTCCATGACATACAGTGGCGAGCATATACATAGAGAAACGTGAAGTCGTCGATTTATTTAAATGTAATGGTACAAGCCTGAATTTGAATCGATTTTTCAGAGATACTACGTTAAACTGCATGCATTTATTAAGCTTTCTAAATCGTATGATTTTTATTCGTTTTGATATACAATTTCATGCGTGTATGCCAAATGTACAATACTGATGAGTATTTTCCGCGAGCATGTAAATAGTCAAGCAGTATCTGAACCAATTTAATTTGCTTTGTTGACAATATTTATATGTGTATAATGCTGTGTTTCATTGTGGAACAATGCAGAGAAAGAAGTGAAAGAAGGAAAACCATCTAGACTAAATAAATTATGTGATGTGTATCATATACTGAAACTATATCAAAATTAATAAACATCGTACGATTTAGAAAGCATAATAAATGCAGTTTAACGTAGTATCTCTAAAAGATCGATTCAACTTAAAGTTTGCATTATAACACGAAAGTAAATCGACGACTTCACAATTCCCTATTTATATGCTCGTCACCATACTTTAGTCTGTAATCTAAGATCTCTCGCACTAAAACTCGAAAATTTGTATCTGTCCGAGCTATATGGTGCTTGACCGAAATATTTTTCGCAAATTATCATTTAGAAATCGGAGGTAGATTAAGCAGGATATTTTTATCGTTTGTGATACGATATGATACAGTTTTTGTAAATATTTAGATTGGCAAGCTAATGACGAATAGCAGATTAATTTATTAGCCTTGCAGTATATTTGAAACATTTATGCAATGATCTCTGATGTGTTGGTAAAGCTTTTATATGTTTAAGGTAGCTTAACGTTGAATTAAATGTACAACTAGTGTAGGGAGTCTGTAAAATATTTGTACAATGAATACTTCAAAATCTTTTTAATACAAAATCGATCTAAGCGGAATTTGGAATTAGCAAATTCATTAGTCTATCGAATTTTAATGCAGAAAGACGTAAAAGTGCATTTCCTTTTTAATGTGCGTGAATGTTAAGAAATATAATTAAAGGATATTATTCACTGGGTAGCTCTTCCATAGTTTCAACTTTATGTTTGACAATTAGGTCTTGACCTCGATAGAGAAAGTATCCCTTGAACAATTCTCCTCGTAACATATAAGGAAACCAATATTCATCATCCGGCCACATTTGTTTAAATGGAATATCTTTTATATCGTACCACTCTGGTCGCATTTCTGAACAAAAAAAAATATTTATCTATAACTAAGATATATTTACTAGAAATCTAAGTACGCGAACAATTTGTTTAGTAAGAGAGACTAGGTGTTAGGATTTTATTTTGTTACGAACGTTTTCTTTTATTCATTGTAATTACACTGTGTCAAACCAGTTTTACGTTTTGTAGGTGACTTGATTACTGAGAAATTTAATTTTTAAAATGAACTGGTTTTACACACTGTAATTAATTACTGACAAGGAATAACGTAAAGAATGAACGAGCAATATAAAATTCTATTTGATTAAAATGTCAATGTAGTTGTTAAATACCTTCAGATTCTGTTGCTTCTCCATCATACTTGAATGTCTCGTAAACATGGACTTCCAACAGAGTCTCAACTCCTTCGAACTCAAATTGTAAAATACCAATCTTTTTCAAGTCCTGTGCAGTCAAACCAGATTCTTCTTTCAATTCACTGCAAATTAGGGAAAGTAAATTTATATGATTACCATCGCTACTTTATTATTATTCTTATTATTTAACGGAACGGTTTTGATTCATGTTTAGTAACTTATTTTATTCTTTAAGCATGTACCTGCACATTACAACTGTAAAATGTTTTACAACTCAAATTTTGCATAAATTTAAGGGAAAATTAATTGATTAATAGGTTTAAAAACTCATGTATACAAGCTTGATTGTAATTAAAAATTTCGAACAAAAACCTAGACAATGAATGATTACAAAATTATTAAAAACCTAATTTAATGCTTGAATATAATTTTCGTAAATTATTGTTGTATAAACATAACAAGACATTTTGTTGAAATTTATTGTTAATGTGATATTTATGAATAAATTGTTGTTGAACATAATGTTTCTAATTTGTTTTATAAATGAAACGAGGGGTAAGTACATAGTGAAAACAATTTACCGAACGGCTCCCTGAACAATTGTTTCTCCAGATTCCACTTTGCCACCATAGCCATTCCACAAATCTACTCCAAATCCTCTTTTCTTCAGACCTAACAAAATCTCTGTTCCTTTCCTAATAAACACCAACGAAAACAATTGTTTCGCGGACATTTTCTACTAAAATACAAATAATTTTTTTTTATACAATCGAAAACAGAATTTTAAAAATCACATTACAGCAGGTACACCTGAAGTTCTTTTGAAGGTTATAGTACTTAAAGATAAGACTTTTTCTAGTATACTTGATCCTTCACGTATGACGCATTATAGGTACACTTTAGTATAGTGTATTCTAGTATACTATCTTAGTATAGTAGCATAAGTAGTATTTGGTATATATAGTAGTATTAGTGTACTATTATAGTACACTAATATCTACTATATATTTAAATAAATATGCTACAATTTTCTAGATTATTGCTTAAGATAGGTAAAGTATAATTTTTATTTAAAAAAGTAAAAGTATTGTTTGTAAACCTTATTCTTTGAGATATTCAACATGCAATGAAAGGTCAATATAATATAGATAATGTATTATGTAACGATAATATATTATATTAATTTCTTTAGTAGTATAATTTTTCAAGTCTTAGTTTCAACTTTACTGTCGCTCAATTGCTGAGATTCTATGTTTCGGTCTTTTTTCAACTTCTCTATTTCACTGGGAAAACGTGACATATACTTCGACATTGCTTGATCAAATGCCTCTGACTCTGTGAACCCATCCTGTAATTAATCAATACATTAAATGTAATATATCACAATAATATATTTCATTCAAAATTACCTGCAAGTACTGGGAATATTTGTCTAGAAATAATTGAGTTTCAGTAGTTCTTGTAGTTTCCAAATCTACTGACGGTAAAAATGTTATACTTTTATGAAACTTCCTATAAAATAATAGTATGTTTGCAAAAATGTTTGTTTATTATTTGCGTGAATGCATTGTCAGGCTTACGCTCTCAGAAGATCTTCCTCGTAAAAGATATTTTTTAACGGCTTTTGAGAAGCAGGTCTACTAAATGTTGGTTCATACTTTGGAGGGAAATTTTTGTATACTTCGTACCATATCGGTATGTTATGCTCTGTTATGGATCCAGTTTTAATCAGTGATGACATTCTAGAATTTATATAAAATTAAATTAAATGCCCTTATATATACACTTACATTAATAAGATAATGCATTGGTTTATTAATTTACACAAAAATTCAATTCCGTATAATTCAATATAAATCGTTTTTCATTCATTTCGGATTGAACTGTAATAAAAAATATTGATTATACTAAAAAGTTATAACAATGATAGGATTATAATTAGGCCTCTACGAAATTTACAATAATTAGTCAATTAAATATAAACAATACCTTGAGAAGATGGTTCCAACCCTTTCCAGCCTACTGTGTGCCATAATTTACAACTCACAACTTAACAATTGAATGATATTAACTTCTCCAATGTAAGTGAACGTAGGTTCACTGTCAGTATTACCAACTGTGAACAAAGTAAAGAAAAAATCAACAGAAATTGCGCGCGTTCGTTTGAAATGATATTATCTGATATCAGAGAGTAAATCTGCTGATATTATCACCGACTAGATATAGAATAGACCTATCATCCAATGTATTTCGGTGGCCACGTTTGCCAGGGCCACTTGGCCCGTTTTTCTTGTCATTTCCTGTATTACCAACTCGGTTTAGGGCCACAAACAGGGTCTCGTCGGTGGTGTTGGCGCTCTAAAATAGGCTGACAGCACAAACGAGATATAGGAATAGGATTCCTATATGTAACGAAACCTCGCATATCAACTTGTCATTTAAATTTTTTGTTAACTGATTTTCTGAATATTTTTCCGTCCTTTTGAAAATTGTATTTTGTAGCCGAAGGTTCAAAGAAACCGACAACAGTTTATATGAATCAATTTCAAGATAAAAATAGCGTTATATAGGTAATTCAATTTTCAACAACAATTATTATTTTGTTTACTATCAATAAAGCAAAAAAGCATTTATTCAGCTTTAAAATGATTATAGAAACAGGAAGCATTATATTTAAACACAGATGAAATATTCAGGTTGAATTAATCTTGTATTGACTGACTCGACTCTTTTCGTTTGCTTTTCCAGAATTATGACTGTAACGTGGAAAATAGCAGAAATACGCGCTGAGCAGTAACAGTAAATTGGCAACCATGCGACGAATATTCTCGGATGTGATTTGGCAACTACGCCTTCGATATCTGAAATTCCAAATAATTCCTAAACTCGCCACTTTAAGTCATAGAGGGCATACCAAAACCTCTGATTTTTTGAACAGTCGGTATTTCAGAACATGAGACATCAAGTCCCATAAGATGATAGGTCTATTCTATATCTAGTCTAGTGATAATACCTATCTAGTGATAATACTATATCTAGTCGGTGATAGTGCTGCCCCTACGGCCCTACATAGAATCCTAGCCTGGATCAGATCCCACACCCACGGTAGAGCGGATTTTCCCCTCCCACTTTTAACCTGGATCAGATCCCTCACCCATTTTAGAGCGGATTTTCCCGTCGAATTAAAAAATTTTAGATTTCCACGGACTAGTAAAGGTTCTGTTTCATGCTAAAACATGCTGCTGGATGGTGTAGGCTCTGTTTCGTGGAAAAAGTGGATCTACCGTGGGTATGGGATTTGTTCTGTGCTAAACGTGAGCGTGCCAAAAAGTGGTGGCAACTTGTACCCGGGCGTGAGCACTCCCCTATCCTCTCTGTGTATGTCTATGAACATAGATTTAAAAAATGGTATAACTGCGTTATAACCATAGAACACAACTTTTGAACTCTATACTTTATGATTTAACTTTAAATTTTTTAGGTTAGAATAAGCATGCGATACGGTGTTCACATATCAATAATATGTCATCAAGTTACTAATGAATATTACTAAATAAACATCCTATTTAAAGTTAATACCTTTAATCAAAAATTAAGAAAGAAATGTTGCAAGTGAATGATAATAAAATTGCAGCAATAGGTCGCGTTTTAAACGACAAAAATCGACCGCTAAAAGAAAGATTCCGTGCACTGTTTACTCTAAAAAATGTCGGAGGTTCCGAAGCTATCGAACAAATTCACAATTGTTTTAAAGACGACTCTGCCTTATTAAAACACGAACTAGCATATTGCCTCGGCCAAATGCAAGATGCACTAGCCATACCAATTCTCATAGAAGTATTAAAAGACGTTACTCAGCAACCAATGGTTCGTCACGAAGCAGGTAAATTTAAATTTGATATTCATTCGTCAATCTTCAATCTATGAAACATTGAAATATTTAAATTTTATTATTACAGGAGAAGCTTTAGGTGCAATTGGAGACATTAGCGTAATTCCAGTTTTGGAGGAGTATAGCAAAGACAGCGTAACAGAAGTTGCAGAAACTTGTCAGTTGGCATTGCGCCTATTGCAATGGTTAAAGTCGAACAATGTCTCAACGAATTCTAAAAAGAGTCCTTACATGTCGGTGGACCCAGCTCCGCCGACAGACATTTCTAATATCCAGAAATTAAAGAATATTCTTCTAAACGAGGATGTTCCCTTATTTGAAAGATACCAAGCTATGTTTTCATTGAGGAATATCTGTACACCTGAAAGCATTCTTGCTCTCAGTGACGGTAAAAATATCAATTTCTCGTTGTAATATTTTCTATTATAATATATTATATTTTATGTTCTATTTACAGGTTTAAAAGCTGGTAGCGCTCTGTTCAGACATGAGATAGCCTTTGTTCTTGGACAACTGCAGGAAGAAATCACTGTACCTTACTTGCAAGCTTCCCTAGAAGACGAGAACGAGAATGAAATGGTTCGGCACGAGTGTGCAGAAGCTTTAGGCTCTATAGCAACTCCAGATTGTTTCAATATTTTAAATAAATATTTAGATGACAGTAAAAGAGTTGTGCGTGAGAGCTGCATAATTGCTTTGGACATGTGCGAGTACGAGAACAGTTCCGAATTTCAATATGCGGATACATTGTGTAAAGTTTCTGCGTAGGAACATACTTTTAAACGAGAAATTTGTGTAATAAATGTATTGCAAAAAAGTCAAGAATATGGTATTAATACACTATATTTATATGTACATATTATGTGTAGAAAATAAATGATATACATTTACTTCTGTGATGTACAATGAGGGAAACGATTTTCAATTATTGTGCGAATGTGTCAAAATATCTTGCACGAAAAATATGGGGAATCTAAAGACAATGTGTAGAGCAAAACGGAGAGAAGACAAGAAGCAGCTTCCCCTAATCGAGAGCAAAGACACCGAGATAATACAAACGATTTGGAAAACTGTGGAAAAGGATAGTGCATTCTACGGGTTTACGATGTATACAACGTAATTATTTCCCCCTTTTCATTAACCACTGATCAATCTGGTTGCGTAAATAACACTGCCCAACAGCCAAAAATTATTTCGATTCCCACTATGCGATTCTTATAGAGTTTTTCGCGCTGATTACGAATCTGACCTTAATTTTTCACCTATACGTACAGTTTTTGAGAAAATTGAGTTTTAAAAAAAAGACATATTTTTCAACTTTGAACAATTGTTGTGATGTTATTATAAAAGATATTGAATTGTACTTTACGGCAAAAGATTCTGTAGACTTTCCCGAATATAGTGATATTCAATATTAATACATTATGATTGCTTAAACATGTTTAAACAACGATTAAAGACGGTGAGACAACACTTTTGCACCCATTTTTGAGGATAAAATAAGGGTCTAGCGGAAAATCGAACTATACCATGCGATAGAGAAGACTTTCATCTTGAGAAAGCACCCTTTCAAATTTCCAACGTCGACGTTTTTTTCGATCCAGAAAGCGAAATATCTTCGCCCGACATGAGGGGAAACGGCGCGGCGAACGGCCGTTCTAGTGGTGAGTGTAATATTACTATAAAATAATTGTATGAACTTGCAGACTTTTTAAAAATTACCCACAATACGCAAAATACTTCGAAGACGAGGCAATACCGGAGTTCGTACGCGAGGCTAAAGTTAAAAAAAAGTTCACCATTATTTACGACGTCATATCCGTATTGTTTGTCAATTATAATGCCAAGCCTGCCCAGAGGGACTATCTCCTCGGCTACATCGCGATGCAACACAAAGACATGGGGCTGACAATACAAGATATCGAAGTCCGTACAACGTGGAAATAATTGCATTTTCCAAATTCATTAAAAACATTACATAATTTTACTCGAGTTGATTTTGATTGACCGACAATATTTTAGAATTTTATATCGTGTATCGTGGAGGCTTTATGCACAGAGCTACCGCACCTGATGACCCCGGAGAACGTTATAGTGCAAATGAAGTATTTCAACATTCTGTCCGAGTCAATGATACTGCTGATGGAAAAATACAGCGCAAAAATCGATGAAATGTCGCGTACAGGAAGCAAAGACGATAGAGTACGTATTTTTCATACTGTTCTATTGTCTACATACATAAATATTTCCTTCTGCAGAGTGTCAGCTAAATGTGAGATCACCTCAACATCTGCCTCACTTATATACTTTTCTCAAGGTTATTTTTTAACTATATTTTGGGGTCATTGGTCTTTTTTCGAACGGAACATTATAGTTTTGATGTTCTCGTAGAACATAAAAATACGAATCCAGTGATATTTATGTCCAAAAAATTCAAATAATTACACTGTCCAACATCAAATTTGTTTCGCTATAACTGTTGGGTGTCCCTTATAGAGTTTTCTGCGCTGATTCCGAACCTGCCCTTAATTTTTTTCCTACACGCACAGTTTTTGAGAAACATGACTTTGAAAAAAACACATTTTTCAACTTTAAACAAATATTGTTACGTTATTATAAAAGATATTCAATTGTTCTTTGCAGCAAAAGATTCTGTAGACTTTCCCGAATACAACGATATTCAATATTAATACGTTATGAATGTTTAAATAGGTTTAAACAATCATTAAAGACGGAAAGACACCACTTTTGCATCATTTCTTGAGGATACTTTTCAATTTATATAAAAAAATAAGAGTCCAGCGGAAAATCGAACTATACCACGCGATAAAGCAGACTTTTATCTTGAGAAACCACCCCAGCAGATGAACGTATTCTGCTTCCAAATTTTAGTTTTATACGTTTTCTCTGTCCGCGACTTTGAATAACCTTGAGTAGTTATAGTCACTGAATTCATAATGAGAAGGACTATCATTGTAGGTGTTTAAAAAAGGGTGGTTCCATTTAAAAAAATGAAGGTGACCTTGATATCTCTAAAAAAAATCACATAAAAACAAAAATATTTTTGGTATCATGTGAACCCCACTGAACCATTCAACTTTGTCCTTCACACATTTGACGTATCTTTAAAAACAACAAAGATATTTGAGGTGGCAACGTTAGGTGACTCACCCTTATATTATACATAAAAATATACAGGGTGTTTCGTCTAAAACAGGACAACTAAATATCTCCTCTGTCTCTGATAATACAAAAAATGTTCTTAACGTAATCTAAATGGTTTCAAAAGACGAATCAGATGGAAGAATCGTTTTTTATGAATTGTAATTTTTTAATCGTTTTTTCAAGGTCACTCGTGTTTTTTTACATATATACACACATTTTTTGTTGTATGTTAAAGCAAACATTATTGTGCATTCATCCATGTTTAATAGCACGACCTTGAAATGACCGTGAACTCTAAAATTTGCTAATTAATGCAGAACTTACTTCCAGCGACATTTCAGATTTCAACGGTAACAGAAATTCGACCATGAACTTGAACTTGTAAATAATCACATTTATTACTGCAATAAATAGTCGAAATGATGTCCTTCCGTTGTGATACATTTCGTGAGGCGAAAAACGACAGATTGTACAGCTCTTTCGATGATTTCAGGTTTCATATCAGCACATGCAGCAATTATTCGTTTCTTCATATTTTCTGGCGTCGTGGGCTGCTTTTGATAAACCGTACCCTTTAATGTCCCCCATAAGAAAAAATCAAGTAGGGTGAGATCGGCCATGATACATGTCCATTGCGTTTAATCCAACGATTTGGGAATTTTTCTTTGAGGACACGTGTTGCATACGGAAAAAGTATGTGGACACCCATCGTATTGATACCATAATACTAGACGTTCCCTAAATGGTACATCTTGCGGTACAGTACAGTTGCGGTACAAATGGTACAGTTTGCGTATCGTTCATAAAATACGGCCTAATTATCCTATTATTTAGAATATCACACCAGATATTTATGGTCCATGGTCTCTGCTTATCGAGTTGTCTAAACCATCGTGGATTTTCAACCGACCAATAATGCATATTCTTGAGGTTAACCTGACCCTGATTTGTAAAGGATGCTTCATCTGTAAACAATACTGTTTGGAAAAACATTTCATCGCTTTCATATTTCCGTATACCCCATTGAGAAAAGTGTACGCGGTTTTCAAAGTCTCTTCCATAGATCTCTTGGCGAAGAGACAAATGGAAAGGATGAAATTTTTGTGAACGAAGAATCCGGAATATGCTTGTCACACTAATACCGGTTTCACGTCCAAGTTGCCTTATACTAACATGCGAGTTTTTATTAACTTTAGCGATGATATTGTTCACATTTGCTTCACGAGTAACAGTCTTACGTCTCGCACGAATGTTTCTGTTGACGCTACCAGCCTCACAAAATGTTTTAACAATATTTGAGTATGCAGAACGCGATGGACAAGAACGTTCTGGAAATCTGTCTTTGTAAATTCGTATTGCTCCTCTTAGACACTCTCGAGCTTCACCGTAAATTAAAACCATTTGAATTTTCTCCTGTTCTGAATAACGCATTATGGATCGCTTGTCGATACGCTGAGAAATCTAGCAGTGAGCAAACTTTTAAATACATATCTGTCTCACTCTCTATGTACACAGGGGAATGATACGATGTGTTTATTTACAAGTTCAAGTTCATGGTCGAATTTCTGTTACCGTTGAAATCTGAAATGTCGCTGAAAGTAAGTTCTGCATTAATTAGCAAATTTTAGAGTTCACGGTCATTTCAAGGTAGTGCTATTAAACATGGGTGAATGCACAATAATGTTTGCTATAACATACAATAACAAAAAATGTGTGTATATATGTAAAAAAACACGAGTGACCTTGAAAAAACGATTAAAAAATTACAATTTATAAAAAACAATTCTTCCATCTGATTCGTTTTTTGAAACCATTTAGATTACGTTAGAAACATTTTTTGTATTTTCAGAGATAGAGGAGATATTTAGGTGTCCTGTTTTAGACGAAACACCCTGTATACAGGGTGAATTCGATAAAGCAGGACACCTAAAAATCTCCGTTACTTTGCGTTGTACAAAAAAACTTCGTAGGACAAAGTTACACTGTTTGAAGGGCCACATATAACGGTGCAAGGGAAAAAAATTTCAAGGTCATTTTTATGAGATTTCAAGGTTATCGATGTTTTTTTAAATGGAATGATATATTTTCGTTAACGTAATGTTGTACCCGACAAAATAACGAATTCATGCATGTAACACAATATGACCTTCAAATGACCTTCAACCCAGAAAAATGGTATAAATAAAATTCAACGTTGTAAGATTCATTTGATGTATTTCTGTTACGCCAAATGTTCAAAAATATTCCCTTGAGCTGCTATACATTCAAATGTATCGCAATACACAACATAATAACAGATTCGGTGTTGACAGGAGGACAATTATGATATACCTTCACCTATACGTTCGTACAGAATCGTGTTTATCCACTACTAATTACTCGGAAGACCTTCTTGCTATCAGATTTCCACAGTTTCTCAGATTTCTCGATCAGTTTATCGATGAACGTTTCACAATGCGTTACTCGAAGGAAGATAAGATTGATATGATTTTCATTTATGGAGAAAGTCGACAGTGTTTAAGAGAAGCCGTGCAGTTGTACAAGGACCGATTTCCTAATCGTAATTGTTCATCAGTTTCCGTTTACTCCAACTTGTTAAATAAATTCCGTGAAACTGGTAGTGTCGAAAATAAAAAACGTACAAAGGTGAGGACTGTAAGGAACGAAGCAAACACAATTAATGTTCTGGCAGCAGTGAATACAAACAAACCCTCATGCTGGTACGAGGCAAATCGCACGAGGAAGTGGCATTAGTCAAAAATGTGTAGTGCAAATACTCCAGGAACACAAATTTCACCCCTTTCACCTATCGATTCATCAAGAACATCATTGTAGAGACTTTGTAAATCGTGTAAACTTTTGCCAGTGGGGGTTGAGACAATTGATAAACGATGGAGCATTTTTTAATAATGTATTATTTACCGATGAAGCTTCGTTCACAAATCACGGGCAAATAAATTTAAAAAACCTACATTATTGGTCATCTGAAAATCCGCGGTGGTTACGGACAGTCGACAAACAAAGACCGTGGTCCGTCAATGTTTGGTGCGGAATTTTAGATAACCAAATAATTGGGCCTCGCTTTATTACCGGAACATTAAATGCAGAAAAATACATTGCATTTTTACGAGAATCGTTACCAATTCTCCTGGAAAATACACCCTTGAACATTTGTGAAAATATGTGGTATCAACATGACGGATGTCCGGCCCATTCTTCCCGTGTCGTAACACAATTCTTAAATAACAAGTTTCCAAATCATTGGATTGGACGTAACGGACCCGTATTATGGCCAGCTCGCTCACCAGACCTTACACCCCTTGATTTTTATCTATGGGGAAAACTGAAAGACGATGTTTATAGTGAACCACCAACGACTATAGACGACACGAAAGAAAGAATCGTCCAGGCATGTGCGTCGATTTCCTTAGAAATGAATTACGCAGCAGTACGTTCTGTAACTTCACGGCTGAACGAATGTATAGCAGCTCAAGGGAATATTTTTGAACATTTGGCGTAACAGAAATACATCAAATGAATCTTACACGTTGAATTTTATTTATACCATTTTTCTGGGTTGAAGGTCATTTGAAGGTCATATTGTGTTACATGCATGAATTCGTTACTTTGTCAGGTACAACATTACGTTAACGAAAATATATCATTCCATTTAAAAAAACATCGATAACCTTGAAATCTCATAAAAATGACCTTGAAATTTTTTTTCCCTTACACCGTTATATGTGGCCCTTCAAACAGTGTAACTTTGTCCTACGAAGTTTTTTTGTACAACGAAAAGTAACGGAGATATTTAGGTGTCCTGCTTTATCGAATTCACCCTGTATAAATACAGTGAATCACGAAAGTATTTGAACGCAATTTAAAACAGTATGACTATTTTATATGATCGGACCAAACGATCTGACTTTTTTGAGTAATTAGAAAAATTGATTTACCAAATGACGCAAAAGATTTTTCAAAAATTTCAATTGCTAAGAATTACATGAGACAGTAAAAGAGGCACCATTTATAACTTTTTTATTAGAGCCCGTAATAAAAATTTAAAATATGCGTTTTGTAGATGTATGTTAGTTATACACATGCTGAAAATTTCATCGAAATTGGTTGACGCAGAAAAAACGACACGCATTGAAAGATGTTAGAATCTGTGAATTTTAAGTAAAAACTGACGAAAGTCGCGGAAAACTATGATTTTCACCACATTTAACCACTTGTAGCTCTTGGGTATGTTAATCGATTTTGATAAAATTATCAGCATGTGTATAACTAACATAGATCTACAATACATATATTTTAATTTTTCATTAAGGGCCCAAATAGAAAAGTTTAAAAAAATGCTTTTTTCATTTTTGCATGCAACCTTGTAAATTGTAATTTTTGGAAAATATTTTTTGCAGATCATTTAATAAACCAATGCTTCTAATTGCTTACAAAACATCAGGTCGTTTGGTACAACTATTAAAAAGTTATACTGTTTTAAAGTGCGTTCAAATACTGTATATGTATATGTACGAGGTGTGATCAGAAAGTAAGGTGACTTTTTGAATTTCGCGGGATACCTACAGTCGATTGTCGTTTTCTTTTGTTTCTTATGCTGGTACACTCGTCCCGAACATATGTTCACAATTTCAGCTATATAGCATTTTTTGTTTGTTTGCGGGAAGCATAAAGGTTAGAAGTGTTTTGCGAGTCCGGCGATATTCTGCTGTCGAAAAAAATGGATCAAAGAATTTGCATCAAATTTTGTGTAGAAAATGGAATTAAGTGCTCTAAAACACTTGAAATGTTGACAGTGGCATACGGTGAGCGTACTCTGATTGTGAGTAAAAAAAATGTTTATAAGTGGTACAAGCTCTTCAAAGAAGGCCGAGAAGATGTTAACGACGAAGCTCGCCCTGGACGCCACAGCACGTCAACAACCGATGAAAACGTTGAAGAAGCGAAGAAAATAGTGTTGGGGAATCGTCGAATTACCATTAGAGAAGTTGCTGATGATGTCGGCATCTCGTTTGGTTCGTGCCAAGCAATTTTAACGGATGTCTTGGGCAAGAGACGTGTGTCAGCGAAGTTTGGTCCGGAACTGCTTAATTTTGACCAGAAGAAACGTCGCATGAGCATCGCTTGGGAGCTGTTGAATGACGTCAATGATCATGCCTCAGCCACCATATTCACCGGATTTTGGTCCTCTGCGACTTTTTCCTGTTCGAAAAACTGAAGAGACCCATGAAAGGACGGAGGTATGCAACGATGGAGGAGATAAAGACTGCATCGCTGGAAGAGCTCAAGCTATACCAAGAAGTGCTTATCAGAAGGGCTTCGAGAATTGAAAAAAGCGGTGGCACAAGTGTATTATATCTGAGGGGGATTACTTTGAAGGGGACAACATAAATATTGATGAATAAATAAATATTTTTTTATAAAAATAAAAAGTCACCTTAGTTTTTGATCACACCTCGTATATGTGTATGTGTATGTGTATATGTATATGTATATGTATGTGTATGTGTACGTGTATGTGTATGTGTATGTGTATGTATATGTACATGTATTCTCATTTAGCTGAGGCACCCTGTATTTTGTTGAATACATTCTATAGATTCTATTCAATAGATTCTCAGTCCGTGCTTCACAAGACAGACAGATGAGATATATAATTACCCATTGAAATATTGGTTATACAAAAAACGCTATTGGGAATATCGAAGGGCCGTTTGGGCGTCGCTAGAAATGGGGCCAGCGGTGGGCACCGCTGCCGTCATAACTGATTACCGCAAAGTGCACTTGCAGAAACGTCAAAGACCGATAGACATAAGGCGAGCTAGTCAGAGACGACGACGCACGACGGCCGCGAAGAAGTCGAGTGTTAGCTCCGACAGTGAACAGAACGCAGGTAACAACGGGGAAAAACGCAAACACGTTCCAGCAATCTGGGAACTCCCAAATGCGCTGAAAAAGAAGCAGATTAATGAAAATTCTTCTCCCAAACAGCTCCCCATGAAGGCTATACATGAGGTAAAAAAATTTATATTAATTTTTCGTATTACAAATATAAATTTACGGTATACTGGATGCCCCATTTGAAGTTTTGCACGCAATTATTTACCAAACTATAGTTCGTTGTGAAAAATATTTTAAATAAAACTTATTCTGTTCCGAGGGAGACGTCTTTTGTTGGTCACAATTCTCTAGGTGGACGTGCTTTGGGTAGGGGTTGATTCTACATGTAAAAACCAATCGAAGAAAAAAAGAAATAGCACTTTTTCCTTTGACGTCTCGTTTCGAGAAAATCCAGTTTTTTAAGATCCGTTGGGTTCCGCGTGGCACAATACAGGGTGTCCCAAAATTCCTTCGACTCCCGGAAATGGGATGTTCCTTGTGTCATTTGAAGAGACATTTTCCTGTATATGCAGGAAGTAGAATTGGTCGGTCATGGTCAGACGCGTTAGACGATTACCATTCAATAGCACGCGTATTCAATGCATTTTCAAACTCGATTTTCTCGAGAACGAAGCTCCGCATGAAAAAATTATATTTCATATCTTTTTCTTATTTTTCCATAAGTAATCAACCTCGTGTCCGTTTGTACAGGGTGTATAAAAAGTAATGGTCATCCGTCCTAGGGGTGAATCTACATCTTTAGATCGGTGGACATTGTTAAAAGAAACTTACCGCCAAGTTGCTTACAATAAAGAAATTGTTTGTTAAAGTTTGTTTTTACATCAGCACCTTCTACTCATCGAGAAGAGAAAAATTTGAGTGGAACCATATGTTGCAAACAAATTAGACTGTCCAACAGCCAAAAATTATTTCGATTCCCACTATGCGATTCTTATAGAGTTTTTCACGCTGATTCCGAATCTGACCTTAATTTTTCTCCTATACGTAGAGTTTTTGAGAAAATTGAGTTTTTAAAAAAGACATATTTTTCAACTTTGAACAATTATTCTGATGTTATTATAAAAGATATTGAATTGTTCTGTACGGCAAAAGATTCTGTAGACTTTCCCGAATACAGTGATATCCAATATTAATACATTATGATTTTTTAAACATGTTTAAACAACGATTAAAGACGGAGAGACACTGTGTAATAAAATGTGAGATAAAAACACAGATCCACGAAATTAAATTTTTAAATACACTCAGGCCCGACTCGCTGTCACGCGTTGTAACAATGTTACAATCAATCTAAAATCTCTGGGGTCTGTGAGACCCCACCTAACTAACGACGGGTTAATATCCCGCTTAAGGCCACTATTAAACTTTGATAAAATTTAATAACAACATTCTTCTAAATTCAGATGCAACGTGACAAAACTCTGAGGGGCGGGGAAGGGGTTAAAAAGAATGATTTTCTGATAGACATCCAGAAGAATCATGAACCAACTTTGTCAATGCCGGCGAATCCTCCGTCGCTGAAAGGTATGTTGCCTTCCTTAATAATTCTTGGTTCGGTATTGTTTAAGAAATTTGTTATATTTTATGTTTGTAGAAACGACTTCGAATTTCAACCGGAACGGCACGGCAAGAGAGCGCAAAAGACAACGCGATCATTTAGTATCACTAGCCGTAGACACGTCGTACTTGACGTAATCATGTTGCAAAAGAATGTAACACGTCCTAAATACTTATTAAATTAATGTTCGAATGCCTTTCTATTATTCTCGGCGCATTATTTACTTACTTACTTCCAAACACTAATTACTTATCTAATTTTCTCGACTCCAAATTTTCGGGTTCTCGCACGTCTTTATTTCGGTTCATAAATAGCTCATTCATCTTGAATCACTCTTCAAGAACGGGACACACCTCAAATATTCGGTTATCTATTATTCCTATTACACAATCTACAAGATCATAGCAGTGTCCTTAAGCCAGTTGCTCCTTGGTTTCGGTACTTCTCGTTTCCTCTTCCTCGATATCCTTGTTGGTAGTGTTCGTGAGCTCTTTCTGGATCTCCAAGAAAGTCTTCTTCGACGTCTCCGGCATCTTAATGATGGCCAAGATGGCAAGAATCAGCTCGGCACCGGCAAAAATATAGAAAATCGTCTCCTTGCCCGCGGCTTTACTTATAGGCTCGTAGCATTTCGAAACGATAAGAGCTAGCACGGCTCCTATGGTGTTTATTATAGCCGATGCCCACATCTTTACACCTAGGGGAAAGATCTCTGAGGAGACAACCGCTGGGATGGTGCCTAGACCAAGGTTAAAGGCTACATAATAAACTATTAGCGACACAACGGGTACTAAAGCATACCGTTTAACATTGAGCGGATAGTTATCGAGAAGAAAGTAAGTCCCTATCACGACTAAGCAAATTGCAGTGATAAGTGTCGAGGCCAGGTACAGAGGTTTCCTGCCGACCCTGTCGATGATTGATGCTGCCACAATGCAAGAACACATGCTGATTGCTCCTAGAATAATCAGCACTATTTCCGGTTCGAGGGTCACGTGTATGTCGCGGATCAAAACCCCATTGTATGACTGGATCGCCATCAGCCCCGATAACTGCTGGCCCACTATCAGTATCAGCACGATGTACAGAGCTTTCCTGTTCACCGGTTTCGTGAACAACTCTTTCACGCCACCGTTCCTCTCCAGTTCTATGAACTCCGTCATATCATTTATCATGTTGGTGTTCGCCGTGTCGCGCCTCAGCCAGATCAAAGATAAGTTTGCCTCTTTCTCATTGTTCTTCTTCAAGTAATAGTATGGCGACTCTGGCAGCCAGGGTAACCAGATGATCACGAGGATTGTCGGTACCAGGCAGATTAGTGCTAACATCTGGCAGAATAAGTTTTCTAGTTAGCTGGAATGAACGTTGATGTTCAACACGGATTTTGGTACAGTCCGCGAAATTATTACCGTAGTATATCATTTCTTCATAACGTTTAATTAAATTTTAAACTTTTGCACCGTTACATCGAGTCAGGCTCGTGACGAGGATTTCGAACAGAATTTACGAAATATGTATGTTGTTAATCTCTTTCGAACCAAAATAAAATTCTAGAGAATTATGAATGACAAAGAAGCTCTAATCATTGCAATCGCAAAAATAAATCGCGTTACAAGGGGTTAAGAAGAGAATTAAATGTAGCTCCTGCATCTTTCAATTGATATAAATTAATGCGAAGCTGTCAATCTTCAGAATTACCTTCGGGTCGACCAACAGTCCAGCTCCATAAATGAGAATGTATCCCAAGTTCAGGGCAATACCCAGCATCATGTTCGCAGCTCCTCTGATCCTGGTGTCAACAATTTCCCCGACAAATAGAGGAGCGGCAGCAAAAATAGCGCCGGTTGGCATGCCTGTGAAAAGTCGCCCTACGAAAAGAAGATCCCAAGTTTTGGCAAAGTAGAGGATTATCCAGCCGGCAACGAATGGCAAACACGTTGCAACGAGAAACCATTTCCTGCCGATCCGGTCCATCAGCAAAGCAGCCGCGCAGGGTCCGATTATGGCACCAATTGGTAGTGCTGTGACCACCCAGGACCTTTCTTCTGGGGTCATCTTGATAGGCGAGTCGAGCCTGTCGTAGTAGAGCAGGCTGACCGATGGCCAGGCATAGCATAATCCGCACACGAGCAGCGTTAGATTCACTTTAATTAAAATCAATTAATAAGTTAGTCTCTGAATCTTACAACAGTAATATCTAGACAGCGGATTCTATGCATTTACAGCAATTGAGTAAATTATCCAAATTATCCTACTATAGTTATATTTTAAACTACTAGTTGTCATTAGAGCTTGTCACTAGCTACAATGATAGATTAATAAATAAATCGTGCTGCAAGTGGATCGCTTTTGATTTAACTGAACTAAATGGAGAATTCGGATACCATCAATTCTGATCATCTTTACACGCTGCAGTATGCGGATGATTTGGTTTTGCTGGCGATGGAAGAAAGCGGGATGAAGATGATGGTGGAGGAATTTAGGAGATATATATGGGAGAAAGGATTAGAGGTGAATAGAGAAAAGACGAAAATAATAAGATTTGAAAGGAGACGGCAGGAAGAAAGGAGGTGGAGATGGGGAGATGGAGTGATCGAGGAGGTAGAGGAGATAAAATACCTGGGATACCTTTTTAAGAAGAACGGAGGACAGGAAAGGCAGATAGAGGACAGAACAAGGAAGGGAGGAGGTGTAATGAGGAGTGTGTGGGGGGATAGGGAAGAGATACTTCAAAAACAATTATAAGAGGAGGGAATGGTTGTTTGATGCACTAGTGTGGCCGGTGATGGCATATGGTGTGGAGGTATGGGGATGCAGGAATCAATGCATGGAATCAATGCAGGAGAGATACGTGAGATGGGTACTAGGAGTGGACTGGGTGACGCCAGGATATACGATAAGAGAGGAGACGAAGAGAGAGAAATTGAGAGCGAGGGCGGCAAGGAGGGCGTGGAAATTTGAAGAAAGGCTAAGAGGAGGAAGGGGAAGCGAGTGGGCAAGGCAGTGTTTGAACACTGTTGTCTAAGTGGGAAAGGGGAAGAGAGAAGTATATGGAAGAGAGAGGGAACAGAAAAATAATAGAGGGGGGGGATAGGGAAAGAAGAGAAGAAGAGTGGAAGAAGATGGAAAATAGAGAGAAGGAAATAGAGAGCGAAGAAAACTGGAGAATGGCGAGGGAATCAAGGTATAACAGATGGTATAAGGAAATATGGGTAGAGGATGTGCCAGAATATCTGCGAAAAGGGAAGAAGGAGGAAAAGTGGAGGAGAATTGCGAGGTACAGATTAGGAAACGAAACGAGAGGGGGGAGATATTGGGAGGAGGAAGAGGAGAGGCGATGCAGGAGGTGTGGGACTGAAGAGGAGACATGGGAGCATGTCCTAGAGAGATGCAGACGAGGAATTGGAGAGGATGTGGGGTTGAAGGAGAGGATAAAAGAAATTCTGGATGTGAGTGGACGAGGAGAGGAGTGGATGAGGAAGGTAGATAGGCAGAGGAAGGAGATACAGGAGGGCTGGTGTGAAGGAGAGAGTGAGAGAGGAGAGAAGGGCAGGGGGGAGGAGTAGGATGGGAGAGATAGAAGGAATGGATGAATGGAAGAATGCAGGCATGATTTGTGAGGATGAAGATTGTAATGCAATCTGTGTAAAGGGAACGGGGCCCCTTGTAACCCGTAAGGGATCGAGGTAATAAACATTACATACATACAATTCTGATCATCTACTAAATCACGCATTATACAAGTAAACACGATCCAAATTGCGCCGTGTTTGGACTCGTCTCAATCACTATACGTATACATATAATACAAAATGGTAATAATATTTATTGTAAATTAATGAAAATAACAGTCAATAACAAAATATGTACTTCGAGCTTCTTTCTTTACCACCAGATGTCGTATCCTGTCTTTAACGCTACCAGTCGCTTTATTGTTTCCATGTTGTATCACAGAATCCCATATTGTTATGAACTGTATTTTATTTACAATGTTTATAATTATGCTGCAGATTTACAGCATTTATAACAAAAATTAGTAGATCGAATGCAAAAACAATCACAACATTTAAAGAATTTGTTAAGTGTCGCAGTTTTTTTAATGATAAAGAGAGGTTCTGCGTGGTATTTCCTTGAATCGACAGCTCGACACCTTTTTACCGTAACGAATTTAAACTTTATTCACAACTACTTACATTTGTTATACTTGGTCGCGGACTGGTTTATTTCAGTCTGTTCGGTCGATACGAAACAGTATACGATACAAGCTGTATTCTTAGAGGAATACTGTGAATAGCGATATTCTTACAGGAATACATACTGCCTATCGATTTGTCTGAGAAAAATCCCTTTCTCTTAGTATACGATCACAGTGGATCCGACGTCCGACCGTTTTGGCGACGTCAGAGGCTTCGGACCGACATTTCAAATGTGTGAGTAGGCTCGTCTGTGAGACCCTTCCAGCTTAGTCCGAATTCGACCTACAGAAGGGCCCTCCCGCGATATATTTCGGTGTAGCGTTCGCTTCAAAAAATTTTCATGTCGCCAATTTGGAGGCAACCGTATTTTTAAAAACGGGCCCATAAAGAGGACACTTGGGGCTATATTATTATTATTTTTATTTTTTCAAGTTTTGGGTTCTATGATAGCAATGCGTCTGTTTAAAAAACAGTTGCAAAATAAACTATGAAATCAAATATTTTTTCAACTAAAATGATTTTTATTAAATACTCTTATGGATTCACGATGAGCACCCAGAACTCATTTTCATCGATTTGTTATAGTTTGGCCGTTGTAATTTAATGAAAAACTTGTGACTCCTCATATTACACGTCTGTAAAACCATAAATTTTCAAGATTTCAAAGAATTCTTTGAGATATGTATGTACGTTCATATTTGACTAAAGACTGCAATATATCCAAAATAAACAAAATTTGAAACAGTAATCCTATCTTGCATGGAATGATTCATGTGCATTAATTGTATGTAGATTAACGCTCATGGAAGTATGGATACTTGGAAATAATTAAAAATTAAAACAATTATAAAAAACTGCGATTTAGATCAATCGTAAGCAGAAAAATTCAATTATTCGTATCTTCACATCTTTCAAGGCGTATTATATCTTCAAGGCGTATTATATTATATTTGGATAATGTTTTCATTTTCTTAGTTTTAAAAATCTTAAGCTAAATATTCCAAAACTGTTACGACCTTTTTTCTCGGAAAGTCACAAAAAGTAGCAATCCTTTTTGGATTATAACCTTCATACTGACGTCCAGTTCTAAACCAAAAAGTAATTAATAATTAGCGTCCAAATTTGTATTTTTTATAATTAAAAGTTTTGTACTCACCGCACTGAATAATATCTACGCTACAAAACTTTAGAAAATCAAGGAGCGCATATACACAAAAACATACAAAAATATACAAAAACAAAAAAGAAATGAAACAAAATTTTTCCCTTCAAATGCATGTCGCAGTTGCTTTCAATGTCAGTGTTTGTGCTTAGGTTCTATTATAATCTATGATCGATGTATTAATACTGTAATGTATTCCAATACATAGATTTTTTAAAATAACGTTACCATAGTGAACGAATTATTGCTACGTCTTGGGGATTTTGAACCACTGTGCGACGTATGTACGATAACGTAGCGGCTATCGGCACGTGCAATGAAACATTGGGCATTCAAATGTTCGGACCATTGTTGGGCGATCGACAGCGAAGTTATTTCTCAGAAAACTGTTTTTAGCGCGTCCAATTCATAATGTCGGTGATTTGAGGAGTTGGTGATTTAAAAATTACGTTACAGTCAACACGTGTTGTCCGAGAAAGTGCCGACTTCCATCTCAATAGTAAGGGCCTGTCATAAATCTCTCCATAGAGAACAGCCCTGGAAACGGCACATAAACAAATCGACCCTATCGTTGGGTCTGCCTATCCCCACCCCAGCCGCGCACCCGTAGTTGGTTTTCTCTTATCTCTTGTATTTTGTACATACAATGAGATGTGGCGAAATTAACATCGTTATTATCTGTAAGTTACATAAATACGACTACATTTTGTAACTAGTTTCATTTCTGGTAGGTAGTTCGTAGTTTATATTATATTTGCCTTAAACACAACTTCTTTTCCAAACATACTGTCCGAAAGTTAGTTCTGTTTTGGCATATAATTCTGCAAGGCTGGACGTAAGCCACATATTAATAAAACAAATATGAGAAAACGTTTAGAGTTTCGAAAAGTATGTCAATCTGGAAAAATATAATTTGGAGCGACGAAAGGAAATTTGAATTGCGGCAGTTAAAAAAGAAGCACACAAAGTCTAGAGAAAAAAAACATGAATTCCTGAACATCCTTTTTAATATCAATGTTTTAAATTAATACACGGGTTTGCGGAAATCTTATTGGTTGTAGGGGTTTGCGATTTTTGACAATTCGGGGGAAATTCGAAGTGGCGGGATAGAGTCGTGACTAAAAATCGAGTGATGATATTTTACTGAACAATATAAAACATGTGTTTCGCATCTATGGTCATTTTTTCAGATTTGCCTGTCGATCCTGGTCTCTTTTTTATGAGAGCTAGCAATTACTGCGACTCGCGAATGCCGTTTTGCGCCGCATTCAGGGCGCCGTTTTGTGCGGTTCGCGGCGCGGTTCGACGCGCTGTTCGTCGAAATGTTTAGGTCTGTTCGAGGCATAAGCATAAACACTGACATTGGAAACAACTGCGACATACATTTGAAAGAAAATTTTTTTCTCATTTCTTTGGAGTTTTGTGTATATGCACATATCTCAAAGAATTCTTTGAAATCTTAAAAATTGATGGTTTTACGGACGTAAACTATGAGGTGTCACAAGTTTTTCATTAAATTACAACGGTCAAACTGTAACAAAACGATGAAAATGAGTGTTGGGTGCTCATCGTGAATCCATAAGAGTATTTAATAAAAATTATTTTGGTTGAAAAAATATTTGTTTTCATAGTTTATTTTGCAATTGTTTTTTAAACAGGTGCATTGCTATCGTAGCACCCGAAAATTGAAAAAATAAAAATAATGATAATATAGACCCAAGTGTCCTCTTTATGGACTCGGTTTTAAAAATACGGATGCTTCAAAATTGGCGACATGAAAATTATTCGAAGTGAACGATGCACCGTCCGACTTCGGAAGGAAAACAAAATGATTTGATTCTCCTCCGACCGTCTTCCGACGTCGAGACCCCATGGGGTTGTCCCATTGAAACCCTGCTCGAAGCACTTAAAAAGGTTCTGTTGCCGCAGACCTTGACCGTTTCGAACGATATCGGGTCCATTGTGAGCATCTTTTCGGACGAAATCGGCCGAACCGGCACCAACACATGACTCTGGAGGCGCTCGAAACGCTCGTCCGTGTGCGCCGAAGTCGACCGTAGGACGAAAACGGGTCCATTGTGATCGTACCCTTATACGTCTGCCCCGAACTCGGCCCGCCTCTCCCCTCGGTGGTGAGATAAAAAAGGAGTGGGAAAATGGTCCCATTTTTGGGAAAAGAACATCCCCATTCGCTGTTTGACTCGGGGGAGGAGACTTTCCTGGACATCTCCTGTCGGTGGAGGAGGACGTCCCCACCCCAAGTCAAGTCAAGCGTAGAAATTAACTACAAACAAAGAAAGAGACGAGTACGGGACCCCAGAGCAGCTTGACGAAAAAAGACCCAAGTGGCTAACGTGCGCTCGTTTTATTGTCCCTTGTCCTGTGCGAGTGACGACCATCAAGTTTGGGAGCAATGCTTCCCTGTAAAAAAACGGACTTTCCAGAAACTCGGCAAACAGAGTCGTTCTGTCCGCATCACTAGAGCACAGGTGGGCATTATTTGGCGAAACAAATATTTCAAATAGTATTTAATATTTTAGATTTTATTTTGCTTAAAGAAAATAGTATTTTAGATAAGATATATAATTTCGAAAATAAAATATTTCTATTTTAACAGTCTGAACTACAGTTCTGACTTATGAGATACCCGGGTACTCGAGTAAGACATAAGACACCCGGGTAGAGCAAAAATACCCGGGTATCTCATGAGATAGTCGGCTACTCGAGTACTCGGTTCCAGGAAATGAAAACTGTTATGGATCGTTTCCGGTTCTCGAAACAATGATTAAGAACCGAAATGATGTTATAACTGTTACTAAATAGAATATTGATTCTGGCTTATATCTGGCTTATTTCGATTCTATAACTGTTATTTTTCGGTTCTGGATTTCGTTTCTGTCATTCTGTATTTTGTATTCTGTATTGTGTTTGGCCTTATATATTATATATTATATATTATATATATTGGCATTATATATTTATTATTTATATAGTTATTTATTGATATTTTCAGTTTAAACAAGTTTTTATAATTGTGTTTGTATATTTATTATTTGAATTATTATAGCAATAATTATGTATAAACATACAGTCTACCTTATCGTTAAGAAGTGATCTACACTCACAAATGTATTGAATTCGAACCATTATTTTCTTATTCATTTAATGATATTAAAATTGAAATTGAAAATAAAGACAGAATACAAATATTCTCAATATTCTTCAAATAAGATACTATTTGCAAATACTAGTTTCAAAAATTACTGCCTCAAATAATATATTTTATTTTCAAAAATTACTGCATCAAATAAAATATTTTATTTTCAAAGTTGTACACATACTTTAAAATAAATAAGATTATTTATTATTTACTATTTAAAATAATATTTTCCCCAGCTCTGCACTAGAGGAGTTCTGCTTAACCCGGCGTTGGTAAGGTGGGAAAATGTATCGAAAGTGGTAAGGTGGGGTTTCACAGACCCCACCGAAATAATATATTGTATTATAAAAATAAATACCTTTTTCATGAATATAAGATTAGGTATTGCTTAAGAGACTTGTAATTTTTCAGAGTAAAAACGCGGATCCACGAAATTAAATTTTTAAATACACTCAGATCCGACTCGCTGTCACGAGTTGTTACAATGTTACAATCAATGTAAAATCTCTGGGGTCTGTAAGACCCCGCATACTGTTCGGTTGGCTATCACGTGAAGGTCAGGACCCAACTTTATGACAAGGCCAATAAAAAATGTGTTGGACTCCTCGAAACCCTTGTAGAAGTGTCTCGAGGACCAACGGTCTTTCCGTGGAATTTTATACATGTCATAACAGAATTTAAAAATACTATTGTATTATTTTCGGCTCGTTAAAATTATTCAAACAAGAAATGAATCTCTATGTAACTCCTGTATTTTCCAATGGATGCAGACGATTTTTATTCTGCGTAAAAATCCGTGGTCTATGTATTGGGTTGGCAAGAAAGTAATTTCGGTATTTTAAGGTGCAATAGAGCCCAATTTTTTTATTCAAGCAATGAACTTTAACGAATAAGACATTTTCGCTTTTTTAGATGATCTTTTGCCAAAAAGAATAGATAAGAAAATATTTTATTGATCGCTTATTTTATTGTTCATCGCTTGAATAAAGAAATTCGGTTTTATTCCACCTTAACACGTTAATCCCTAGGGACCGGCGCTAGACTTTCCGTTCAGGCCTCGCCGGTCCGTACGGACCGGCGGCAGACTTTTCGTTCTTGTTATCGCCGCGCGCGTGTCGGTCCTTGCGTACTTGCAAGGGCCCGCTTGACGGCTAACTGTGGCGTGAACGGAACGGCACGTAAAACTGGCGTGGCGTTTAACGTGTTAAGATACCGAAATTACTTTCTTGCCAACCCAATATAACAAAATTGTTATCATGCCAATCTTACTTGTCTTACCTTACTTTACATCATAAATGTTCATAATTTAAAAAATCACTTTGTCAATGTTTAACGAATAGTTTTGTTTTCAATGTTGCAGCGGTTCTGGCAATATTTAGATTTGGAAAAAAGACACGTATTATGCGTGGGTTGAATGGCTAAGTATTTCCTGGTGGACACTGCTACATTGTAAACACAACATGCTGCCATTGCATAGGCGCTGAGCAATAGTTGTCGTATCAATCGTAATACAAAGATTAGTTGCTTTAAAATAATCGATAGAAGTAATTACCAACGATAGCGGCGATTATCTGCGGATAGATCGTTATCTTATCCTTCTTCTTATCGTCAGGCTGTGTCTGTCCATTCAAATCTTCCTCTACTTTATCGGTTACTTTTTCTGTTTCTGTCATTTTGTCGTTGTAACTTTTTTCCTCTTTCGGTTTGGTCTGCAAAGAATACAATTAGAAGCATAATCATTTTTGTGTATACAATATTCACGACACAGAATGTTCTCTCGTTGTCTAATGAAGAATACGTATACAAGATGTAGCAAAGATGTAGTATTCCTTCCTTGAAAGAGGTGATTCCTGAGCTCATTTGAAGTAACTTTTTCTTTTGCGAAAATGTTCTTCGCGGCTTTGTTAACGAGTTATTAACGAAAACCGCGGACCAATCACAGCACAGCTACAGCAGACGGATGCACCCCATTGAGCGTGGTGATGGCTTTGGCCGAGCCGGAATTCGTCTGCTGTAGCTGCCCTCTGATCGATGCATGTTGTTTTGTTAATAACTCCTTAACGAAGACGCGGAGAACATTTTCGTAAAGTAAAAAGTTATTTGAAATGACCTTAGGAATCACCCTCTCAAGGTAATACAACATTTTTAGGACATCCTGTACGTAATTACTGGACTTAAATCGTCGACTTAAGACAACGAATGCATCCACCACCTTCGAAACGATACGTGATTAGCGTGTGAAATGAACCTGTGTCGCAACTTTGCACCTGCCAGGTGTGCATCCGATTTCCTTTGTCGTGCAGAAGATGCACGCGGTGAATTAAAATTGTGATTGCGAACGAAAACTTAAGGTTGCAATGGAAGAGATGAAAATACAGTGAACTACAAGGTAGAGTGATGGAAATTGGTTAATTTTGCACCTCGTTACTAACGACAAATATTCAGAGATTATGTTTTTACATCTTTCGACCCTCAGATGTCGGGATTTGGGTCCAGTTTGACCCATAGTTGCAAACTTTTCATCTGAATTGTAATTTTCTAGCAGCCAGTTCAACAATAGCCATAAAGAAAAGATGTAAACAAGATAAATTACAATATAAATAAACTATCAATACCACGACCAGTCAAATGAGCGGTTTCATAATTTCTATTTTATAATTATTGGCATTGCAAAAGTGCTTTTCATTCGAAATTACGAAATAAATTTCCTTATTCGAGCACATATTCTTATAAAAATTGCGAGTAATCTAAATAAATTCAGTCTTGTAACTTTCATAAAACCGTTAGTGTTGAATAATTAATAGATTTCGGATCTTTAAGCTAGAATATAAAATTCGATAGAATTTAGTACGATTTTTGTTTGCTTAGGATCTACAGACTACTATCACTAGGAAAAATAAAATTTCATTAGTACACCGCGGATTTTATGCATTTACATGAAAAATGAGTAAGAGAAACACAAAACAGTAAAAAATCATTTCGTTTTAATAAAAAATTATTTTATTTCATTCGAATTTGTTGCAATTGGTAGGCAGGTTTCCAATTAGCTCATCTTAGTTAATGTTTAACAACTTTTTGAAATTTCTTTTGCCAAATAAGCGTCGTACTTGTGGCATGCTTTCCGCAAATTTTCAAACAGATTTGTTGGATTGTTTGGTTCTACGGATTTTTTTCCGCTTTTTGGCCAAATGGCACCACTGTGCAGCGTCGCCAGGACACAGTGCAAGGTTAATCGATTAAAGTAATAAACTCGGCGCACATCAGGTTAGCCGAGTTAGGTCGTAATTGGTCCCGGACGATTAACCGAATGTCCTTTATCGAGAAACCGCAAATGGAAACGGGGCGGGCGGGCGGGCGGGCGGTCGTGCCACGATGTCGGGAGGATCAAATACTGGCGAACACGATTATCGGAGCTTGGATTATAAGGCCGGAATTGTTGTCGATAGTTTTTCAATTATTTCCCTCTTATTTTCTATTGCTTTCAGCCAACTTTTCATTGTCTTCAATTATTCTACAAGCGTCGAAGTTCTATAGCGTGCAAATAATCGAAATGGCAATTCTCAAATTAATTGAATAATATTACACAATTTTAAACGATTGTTAACCCTCGTACGCTCCGGAGCGAAAATTTTACACATACATACATGTCTATAAAATTGTTAATGCTTTCGGCGCAAGAGTTCGGTCATTTGCTACTGACTTACAAAGCCATTTTGTAAATTACTAAAGTAATTTCGACGTTTCGATCTACATTTAGATCATATTCTTAATTTGTTTTAATTAAAAAAATTGTTCACAGACGCAATTCTAGTAACCCTTGAAGATAATCTAAATGTAGATCAAAACGTCGGAATTAATTTAGTAATTTTCAAAATGGCTTTGTAAATTAGTAACAAATGATCGAACCCTTGCGCCGAGAGCATTAACAATTTTATTAACAATAAATACGATCGATAGAAAACTATAAATACATGTCTATGTAATAAATATAAACTTTCTTTTTCTTCTAGGAAATTATGATCAACAAAGAAGTTCTGGCCACTGTAATCGCGAAAGAAATCGTAGTGCAAGGGTTTAACTATCAATTATTTTTCAACAACTTCGTTGACTTTCGATATTGTATTTCCAATGATTTCTCAGCGACTCTATTGACTTTCAATTAATGTTAGATAATCTCAGTTTAACCCTTCATCTAAACACCAAACTGTGGTCTGAATTCATTGGGAACGACAAAAATGGGAATGTGATCCAACGTGACCCAAGATTATAAACAGTCAGTCCATTCGTTTCGAGGGTGCATAAACCCTTTCATTTTGCACTCTTTGGCTCAGAATCGTGTAGTCACGGGTAGACTCATGTCGTGTCACATTCGTACGAGTCAATTCCAGAGAGATCTGGCTATATAATGTTCCCCTTCGAATCAAGTTAACTTCATAGATTCTGCTAATCCAGCAATAGATAGGTAATTCTATTTGGCATTCATCAATTGCTCTTAGATCCCGCATTGACAGTGCGTCAAGACCGTGCATCCTTATTTTAATAATACTCAATTCAATCTTGCAAATATGTTTGATGAACAACAATTTCAATTATTTTCAGTTTTATTTAATCGAACACCGAATTTCAAGGATCAATCGCCGATCGATGGCGATCATCGGGCGCCAGGACAGTCGGCGGGTCACGTTAGTCGCCAAAAGATGGCCTGGAGTCCAACAAATGATTGACAATCTGCTCTGAGCCGAGACGGACGGTGGCTTTCGCTTCAGTAGTTTTAATCGTTTAAACGCGTGGCATTAATGGCGTCGGTGTCGCCTTGGAGGGGATAGATGTAAAACAGCATTAGACAGCCCGAGGCGGTGGTTAGTCCAGCACTGAGAGGAACCGAGCTAGTCGCTATCCAACCGTGTCACCGATTCAGTGAATTGAAACACGACGGCACACCGTGGCACGTGACATATCACACGAAATTACGGTAATTGCCTCGGCTCCGATCAAAACGGTCGCTCGCTCGCTCCCGCGATCGCGACGATCTAGCCGGTTCAATACGCGTCTTCCGAAATCACCACAGAGACACCATTCTTTTCGATCGCTCATTCATCTATCCAACAAGCCCACATTCATCGGCGCACCGGAGATTCTTGTGCAATGTTGACGTCGTCTGGAGCTATCGCAAGCGACAGAATCTTAAACCACAATTCAATTCTTGCCCAAAAAATTTGGAAAAATCGAAAACTAATAAATGGTAGTCGTCCCTCCCGGAAGGTAGCTATTTCGTAGCTTTTGTTGCAGCAGTCGTTCTGCGATTAGTCAATTTTCGGTGCTCCAAACGTCCCAATAGCTTTCAATTGTAGTTAACGTCACTTTTATCCAAAAAGTGGAGAATAAAGTGCAGGGCGGCTTTGTGGGGATTTCGATTAACACTGAATCCACTTCTATTGTCTCTCTTGCTATGGTTTAAGTTCTGGAGATTCTCGTCTGTGCTGACTTGAGTAGAACTTTGTGATTCTCTTGTGAAAGATCGTAGTACTTGAACGTCACTGGCCATGGGAGCCTTTTTGCGATTCTTCGGGATCTCCACCGATGACAACCGCGTGGATCAAGCGACGGGACTGACAGAGAAGCAGAAGAAATTGGTGCATAACACGTGGGCCGTAATCAGAAAGGATGAAGTGGGCTCCGGGGTCGCTGTGATGAGCGCGTAAGTGCAGCGCGTTTGTCCGCTTTTGACAGTCAGGTTCGCGAGACCGACTCTGATAACCCCGTGGCGTCATAGATCTGTTATGACCGGACCTATTACTTTCTACACGAAGACACTGACAATTCCGGAACACGCACGTTGACTGATAAACACAGTTTGTCAATGCAGTTGCATCAACTCTTCAGCGGGAATGCTTTTCTCTTATTCGACAAACAATTACTTGCAGGCTGAATCTAGTCAACCGAGTGGACTGTAACTCTGTTTTCATTGCAGATAAAGACAATTGTACAGGCTAATCTTACCTTGCTTGTTTATCAAAAGGTCAAGCATTTTTTATAAAAGTGCATCAGCGTAGCTACATAATGCAATTGCACCTCTTCAACTCCTTTCGAAGTTCATAAACACAGTATTCAACGAATTTGTATTTGTCCAAATCTAAACTGTCAATTTTTAACATGATTTCGAAAAACGAAATTTCTAACGAGTCTCAGTTTTCGAAAAATATGAGTTCCTGTGAAAAACGTGACCTCCAGTAAATATTGATTTTATACGTCTATAGTGCTTAATTATTTTTATGCATTCTCGGATACCAGTCGAAAAATTATAAAAAAAACTTCTAGACATTGTCAATTTTTAACATGATTTCGAAAAACGAAATTTCTAACGAGTCTCAGTTTTCGAAAAATATGAGTTCCTGTGAAAAACGTGACCTCCAGTAAATATTGATTTTATACATCTATAGTGCTTAATTATTTTTATGCACTCTCGGATACCAGTCGAAAAATTATAAAAAAAACTTCTAGACATTGTCAGGTTTCACACTGACACACAATTGTTAAAATCATCGAGATAGTTCCATGAAAAATTATGAAATACATCTCTTTATTCCAGCATTATAATAAAAATTGCTTGACGTTTAAATAAATTCACCGTTTTCTTTCTTACTTTTATTTTTTATTTTACTCGGTAAAACATTCTGTTAAAGATATTAACTGTTTAATACTTCCAAGAGCCAACATTTAAACTGTTTGTGCTAATCGTTTTGCTAAACTTCAAATTTTGATGAGATTTTCACAATGTATACAGGGCGGAGCGGAAATCGTAGAACAACCTGGCAGGGAGATGATTCTATATAAAACAATTTTTTAAAATTTGATATAACATTGTTTCATCCGAAACTACGATTTCGAGAATATCGAGTTTGAAAATGCAGCGAATACGTGTGCTATTGGATAGTAATCGTCTGACGCGTCTGATTATGACCAGCCAATTCTACTTCTTGAAGAAATGTTATTCCATTTTTACGATCGATTTTTACATGTAAAATTACCTCCTGTCAGCTTGTACTACGATTTCCGCCCCACCCTGTATAATTTACATATGACTTCTACTTTTGTTTCATTAAAATGCGATTATGCATAGCCACAGCCCGGACGCATTGAGTCAGTAATGGCGACTGTGGCGGCAAAACTCCAAGTATTGTTACCCTGACGATTTTTCTACTGTTCGAACTAAAAATACAGATTCCAATGCTGTCTAATAAATTCGTGTTATACAAACTTTATAATGTTAAATCTGATTCGTTTTAAAAATGACGTGTTTTTTTACAAAGACTTATGTTTTGCAAACTTTTTCAATTCATCATCACTCAGTGGATATTTTAAATCACAAAGACCATTTGAACTTTTGATATACTTTCTTATATTTTAATATAGAATGGGTTTAATATTCTCCATGTTCAACACAGAAATATTGTAATTATTCTCTGTAATATTGTCTAACAATATCTTGTATGTATATTAACTGTTTTCTGTTCTACGGAAAGTATATTTTGTCTATTCTCTAGAATTTATGGGATAAATTATTATTTCTTAACATAGTACATAAATTATTATTCGTCCAACAAACGACCAGTACGATAAACGCAATAGTTGCAGCAGAATTGCTTAAACTACTTCAACAAACGAAATTTTCTGCAGAATGCAGAATGGATTATTTGCAAATGGGATGATTGCTGGCTAGATTAGGGTTGTTCAGCTCGGATTCCCTTTACTACGTGTTCCGGGAGGTCAAGCAGAAATCACAATTTATGATAAGTTTGTGAAATAGTCATTTGAATCCTTCTAAAGTCTTCTTAGAATACTTTGCAAAAATGCTTTTTCACATCATTTTTACTTTGTAACGAATACGAATTGTTGAACGATGGTTTTCAGATTTCTTACCAAATACCCAGAGTATCAACAGTACTTTGAACCGTTCAAGGACATCCCAGTAACCGAACTGCCAGCTAATAAGAGATTTCAGGCTCATTGTGCGAGCATAATTGCGGCATTAAATACTGTTATCGATTCCTTGCACGACCCGGGATTAATGGAGGCAAGTCTAATCAGCTTGGCTGAGCGACATAAAAAAACGCGGACAGAGAAAGGAGGAATTTCAGGTATTTTAATCGAATACTTAAATATTTGATTGATCAATGAGCATTGAACGTCCTCTAAAAAGATACCATTTCTAAAGAAAACAATAACTTGCAGCACCCGCTTCGTTCAATGTACTATAAAACGGCATTAAAAAATCGTACGTCAATTTTTATGACGTCGTTGCCAAAAAGAAACGGCAATCTTCAAATTGATTGTGGTTCGAATTACGAAAAAAATTTGTTGAGATCTCTACAAATGTTTGAATTTTTCAAAAAGAAACAGAACTATTTTAACTATAACTAATTTGAACTATTTAGCTGGCGGCACACTTTCCATTCAAGAAAAAGTCACACATCGATTTTTCCGCGTTCGTTGTAAAGAGGACACTTCATTTCTTAAATTCATGCTGGTGTTAGTCGCAGGAAATTTGTTGACATCCGTAGAAACGTTTAATTCTGAATTTTTGAAACAACCTATTGTTGCCTCCGCGCTCCATTTACACCGCAAGATATTTAAACCGAAAAAAAACAATTTAAGTGGTGAAGAACAGCGTCTTTGTTCTTAAAAATTAACCTAGGTATTTTTAGCAATGGTATAACAATTTCCCCCCTAAAATACAGCGATCGAATTTCAAGGTGTGTTAAGAATCGCAACCTACTTTATTTATTTATAGAACTTGAAGGAGGTGATAGTGGAGGTTCTTCGTCAAGCACTCGGAAAACAATTCACACCGGAAGTGGCCGAGGCGTGGACCAAAACCTTGGAAGCAGCGTTCTCGAAGATTTATCAAGTTTTAACTATTGAAGTATAGATTAAGCGTTCAGCGTAAGCGATTTTATATGTTTCATACGATTGCAACGCCATAAATCGGAATGGACAAAAGTCATTAAATTGTTAAGGGAACTGGACTGACTATTTTAAAAATTTTAATTTCTTTTGGAATAAAAGACCGCTTGCTTAAAAATCGATTTGTATCGTAATTTTGTTAAGAGTTTGGAAATTGAACAAGTTACTACTCGGTGGCAGTCAGCATCATGTGTCAGTTAAAACATTTCGGCTTTTCTACGATTTTATCTCCCAGTTCCTTTAATAAGTTCATACCAATTTGACGTGCTAGATTATTCATCACCTATTGTTAGTATAAAAATGTTAAATATTTGTAACATTTTCCTATTATGAATTTCATTCGTTTCTCCCGAAAATGGTGAATTTCGTTATCTTGCAACTTCTTTCGGTTTATTTTGTACTTATGAATAACACTAATTTTTTTATAATCGTTAGACTCGGAAGAGTAGTCAGTAAAGTTTAAATAAATTTTCGTTTGTTTAGCTGCTTGGATTTTTTAATTAAACTGAAATATTCAGGTATCCTTTCCACTTTAATTATTGTTTACACGTCCTTCCGTATTGGTAATACAATAATCAAGTATTCCATCTTATCTAAAGCAGAAAGACATCAAACACTTGAAGAAGTCAAAGTATAATACAGATATAGAAAGAAATAAACTGATGTTTAATAAAAAAAATCCTGTTGAAAGCTCAAAGGGAGGTAAACATTTATTGTGTAATGGACTCTCCTATTTTATCAGCAGGCAATATGTAATGATAATAAAAATTACATTATACAGGGTGAGGCACTAACTATTGCCACCTACAATAACTCCGAAAGTATGATAGTAGCATAAAAGTTTTTGAAATAAAAGTTGCATCGGACAACAGGGACCGTATTGTGGCGTTAATCTTTTGTTGCTAGGTGGAGTCGCTTCAGAGATGCGAAGGTCACCTTTGTTTTTTTAAATAGAATGCAACATTTTGTTACCTGTTTTCTGATAGTGGCTATTGAGACGAATCCAACGAGGTGCAACACGAAGGTCTTTGACGGTCAACAAACGTCATTTACGATAAAAAAAAGGCGAAATAAACTTGCATTTACAGAAGGTGTTCAAAGTGATTTCTACTGGTATCGATGCAATGCTGCAATCTTCTTATCACGGATTGAGTAGTATTTCCTATCGCTTCGGCACTCATCGAATCACATGCTGTAATAATTTATTGTACAAATGTATTCAATTGTACGGCGTGTAGGGTGAGACCGTTCAGGATATCTCGTTCAGCGTATCTGCTAAACCTGGTAATGTCAAATAAATACTTCTGGACGATATCGCAGGACATCGCTAATAAAAATGGGAAGATTAGTATCATCGAATCAAGCGATTGTAAACGATATACTTTTTCGAAGAACAAACCGATATGCTTCTCATTTATGGAAAATGCCAGCAAAATTCAGTGCGAGCTACAGATTTATACGCAGAAAGATATCCTCAACGTTCTCACCCTACACGCCGTGCAATTCAATACGTTTGTACAATAAATTGTTACAGTATGTGATTCGATAAGTGCCGAAGCGATAAGAAATACTACTCAATCCGTGATAAGAAGATTGCACCATTGCACTGATACCAATAGCAATCACTTTGAACACCTTCTGTAAATGCGAATTTATTTCGCCATTTTTGTCATAAATGACCTTTGCTGAGCATCAAAGACCTTCATGTTGCACCTCGTTGGATTCGTCTCAATAGCCACTATCAGAAAACAGGTAACAAAATGTTGCATTCTATTTAAAAAAACAAAGGTGACCTTCGCATCTCTGAAGCGACTCCACCTAGCAACAAAAGATTAACGCCACAATACGGTCCCTGTTGTCCGATGCAACTTTTATTTCGAAAACTTTTCTACTATTATCATACGTTCGGAGTTATTGGAGATGGCAATAGTTAGTGCCTCACCCTGTATATCGCATCTCTCTAAAGATATTGTGTTATCGGAAACCCTAGTTGCATTGCTTTTAATTAATGATCAACAACCAGTATTGGAACTCATCACGTCAACTGTAGACAAGGTTTAAACGAATCAGCAGCACGACATCACTCGAAGTGCCAGAAAATCTCAGGAAAAAATTGTAAATGAATTTTCTGAGCTCGTTGCAACGAAGAACCTTCGTTTTCAAAATCTATGATGGTTTGAATCGCGTAAAAAAGCTGATCACACCAGTAACAACTTTCTTTTAAAGTTGTAAAACTTCTATCCGATTTGACTTGTGGTGCAAAAATATTTTTAAAAAACGACTTACATTTGTGAAAGTAGAGCCTTCAAGCTGTTTTCCTCGAAGATATACTGGGCCAAACTACCTAAACGCCGTCGAAAAGTAAAACTTTCTCAAAGAAGAAACATTCTCACTTTACCACGCGATTTCTACCTCGAAAGTATCGCAAATACATCACCACTTAGCGTTAAAATTCAACGCCAAGCCTCGAAAATTGCCGAAAAGAAGCTCTCAAATTAGTCTAGTTGTGCGACTATTCTTTACGAAGTTGAATTAGAACAATTTCGTAACCTGAAAGTTACTAGAAGTAAAACTATCTTTTCCTCCAGGCCAATTTCTGTTGAGAAATTATTTACAACGGCACCACTAATACAGGGTGTCCCGAAACTCCTTCGATTCCCGGAAATGGTAGGTTCCTGAGATCATTTGAAGGAACATTTTCGTTTGCAAAAATGGCGTCCGCGGCTTTGTTT
>CM052204.1:14550622-14597548 GCA_028455805.1 Lasioglossum figueresi
GTCTAGGTCGCGCTCTGATTGGTCCTTGTTTTTTGTTAATAACTCCTAAACAAAGCCGCGGAAGCCATTTTTGCAAAGGAAAATGTTGCTACTTGTTGTATACTTTCCATCTTCCGTAAAATCCTTGAAATCTGTCAAGAAGCACCATCTACACTTTCACCTCGATTTTGATTACGAAACCACCCTCGAAGACAGTGCTAATTAGCGGTATCAAATGAGCAAGCTCTACCCTTTAAGATGAGTCTAGCACATTCCCATCCGATTTGTCTCCACGATGTGACAGCGATTGAAAGATCGATATTCTCCAACGCGAGGTCTAGTACTCCTTTGGCAGCGTTAAACGTATAATACTCGTAACACCGCTCGACACCAAAATGACTGAACTTTCACCAAACCACCGCTATAAACCAACGTGATAGCTTACCTGATTCACCTCGGTGTTACTTTCGCATGGAGTGTACACTAACTGCGGCGAAATGTACAAATGTTCGACTTTATTGACGCTGAACATCTCGAACGAATGATAAGATCGATGTTCCATCAGTAGAAATATCGATAATCAGCGCGGTCTTGTTCTGATTGCGATCATGTCCTTATGTTGCAATATGTGTTGTTCCGTGAAATTTATCGTCTCCATAGCCAATCAGTAATTGGTTATCTCCCGGGATTTTTCAATTCTCATGTCGTCTTCCGCATTATCAGTCACATTACTTATCACTGCTCTTTTTATATTAATTTGTTTATCTAACCTTGGACGTGACGTTCGAACAATGATGTGTTATTTATAGATAAAATTAATTTCATAGCTTCTTTCTTAATTTTACGTTTTAAACTTGTCGTTTTTCATGAAAGACAATGTGGGCTTCTAAAGCCGAGCTTTCATAATTTTAAATTAAGTTTAGTGATACCGTGTTATTAGAAAGCAGCACATCTTTTGCTGTAGCTTGTATGCTTGATTTTTTTTTCCTAGTAACATTTTTTTGGCCTTGTGATTGTTGAAAAAATATGACGGAAAGATGATGGGGTCCATAGGCTAGCTAGAATAGAAAATCGTAAGAAAATTAGACATGTAATTTTTTACATATTTTGTACATAATTTTTTTCTTATGAAATTACTCGATCACTCGAGCTGAACTCTTTATCAACAAGATATTTTGACATTCTGTTTTAGATAATGTAGTTCGAAGGAAGTTATTGCGTTATATGGCGTCATATCGATTACTGTAATAGCGATCGATAATCCTGATTGAAATTAATTATGATAAAGATCGAGTATTTTCAATTATTCGGTACATTTCGAAATGACTCAAATTGATTTGAAATAGTTATCGCATTTCATCAACAATTAATTAATGGTAGCTCCTTGTATCAGTATCGTCAATTACTTTCAATTACCTACACAACCAATCCGATTATATTAGTTCTTTAAAAATTAAATTATTTTCAATTATTTTCAATCATTTTCAACTGACTGGAATAATTACTTCTAATTGTGTAATAGTATTAAATAATTATCCTGTTATTAAATTATATTGCACAATTATATTCTTACTCGATAGCTCTATCGACCTTCAATTCATTTTTTCTTTTAATCAATAATCAATTATTCTCGACTACTCCAATATATTTTATATACTTTCTCAATTATCTTTCAATTATTTTCAGTTCATTGAAAAATCGACCATTTTCAATTACTTCCAATTACCGATAAAGTAAACCATTTTCGATTGTCTTAAAGTATGTATGAATTGAATCATTTTTAATTATATCCAATCGAACATCGAGTTAAAAGGATCGATCGCCCATCGATAGAAATCGTAGGGTGCCAGGATAATTTGTGACTCCCGATGGACGCGAAAAGATAGTGTGGAGACCCTGAGTCGAACAGAGTATTGTCCAACTGCTCTCGGCCGAGACGATGGCTTTCGCTACAGATATTTTAATCGTCCGAACGCGTGGCATTAATGGCGTTGGCGTCGACCTGGAGGGGATAGATGTAAAACAGCATTAAACAGCCAGAGGCGGCGGTTAGTCTAGCTCTGAGAGGAGCCGAGTTAGTCGCCGGCCAACCGTATCACCGACTCAGTGAATCGAAACACGACGGCACACCGTGGCACGTGACATATCACACGAAATTACGGTAATTGCCTCGGCTCCGATCAAAACGGTCGCTCGCTCGCTCCCGCGATCGCAACGATCTAGCTGGATCGATACGCATTCCCCGAAATCACCACAAAGACATCCCTCTTTTCGATCACTCATTCATCTATCCAAGAAGTCCACGTTCATCGACGCGCCGGAGATTCTTGTGCAATGTTGACATCGCCTGGAGCTATTGCAAGCGACAGAATCTTAAGTCACAATTCAATTAATGCCCAAAAAATTTGGAAAAATCGAAAACTAAATGGGTGTCGTTCTTGACGTAAGGTAGCTATTTCGTAGCTTTTGTTGTAGCGATCGCTCTACAATTAATCAATTTTCGGTACGCGAAACGTTTTAATGGCTTTGAATTTTACTTAACGTTACTTTTATCCAGAAAGAAACGAATATAACTGGAATAAAATGGAAAATAATTTACAGGACAGCTTTGTGGGGATTTCGAGTAACTCTGAATTCACTTCGGACAGTTATGCTTATCTCAAGAATTTTCTATTGTCCTTCTTGCTATGGTTTAAGTTCTGGAGATTCTCTTCTGTGGTGACTTGAATAGAACTTTGTGATTCTTTTGTGAAAGATCGTAGTGCTTTTACGTTGCTGGCCATGGCAGCGTTTCTACGATTCCTCGGGATCTTCACCGACGACAACCGAGTGGACGAGGCGACGGGACTGACGGAGAAACAGAAGAGATTGGTGCATAACACGTGGGCCGTGATCAGAAAAGATGAAGTTGGCTCCGGGGTAGCTGTAATGAGCGCGTAAGTGTGGTGTGTTTGTCCGCTTTTGACAGTCGAGTTCGCGAGACTGACTCTGATAACCCGATGGCGTCACTGATCTGTTATGACCAGACCTATTACTTTCTTTGCGTAGACGCTGGCAAATCGTGAACACGTACAGTCGCTGATGAAAGCAGTCGATCATTCTGTCCGTCAACTCTGAAACAAAAATACTATATTAATACAATGAACCCTCGTATAACGCATTAGAAAATACAAATAGGACAGTTTTATTTGGATGATAACGTTTTTAAGACTGAACCGTTCGACTTAGATCTTTTTGAGAAGTGTCATCAATCAGTTTACAACATGAAGAGAAAAAGAAATTTTTGAAAAATAGCTATCTTGTTTTTTACAACTGTTTTATGTGGCTCTATATAAAAGATTTAAAAAGTTCGTTTGTATTGCATTTGATTGTAATAGCTCGGAGGAAAAAATATCGGAGTAATTCGTATAAACTTTTCAGGTACAGGCCGATTGGAATTCTCATTGAAAAACGAAGAATTTTTTAAAAATTTATTGTAAAGTCAAGTAGAGGCATCTTAAGGGGATAGACTCGTTTCCATGATTGCAAGGGTGTGGGATGCGCGTTCTCATTTCTCAATAATACAAAGATGACGCTTTTTAGTAGTCAAAAGTTCTAGATAAAAGATCAATCTAAGCCGTGATCCCCCTCGAAAGTTCTATTTTGATATTTATGAGGCGCAATTTGCATTATTCACAGTCACAGCTTTATGAAAATAGCTACAGGCGCAGTTGTATGCTTCCGAACAATGCAAATTACGCCTCGTAAACGAAAAAAATAGGACTTTTGAGGGCGATAGCGGCCTAGATCGATCTTTTATCTAGCGTTTTTGTGTACTGAAAACCCCCATTTTTGTATTATCGAGAAATGAGAACGCGCATCCCGCACCCTTGCATTCCTGGAAAAATGAGTCTACTCCCTTAAGACTGTAGAATATTCCGACCAAAAGAATTAAGTATTATAAAAAGTGCAGTACAGAACAAAGCAAATGGTCTAAATGAAAAATCGTGCAAAAACAGCTCGGCACTGAACGTGTTAAGGAAGTCCTTTACTGACAATGAGTGAATGTTTTACTTTTGGAAGTGTATGTACTTGACATTCTCACACAGGAAGTAAAAAAGATAAGGGTACAGACAGATTTTTCTGATAATTTTTAAAGTATCGTAATACATTCGATACGCACATTTAGAAATGTTAAGAGTTTTAAGTTGTTATGTAATTGTATGTACATATTACGTACCATACTACTACGTATTCTTCCAGATATATCCTATTAGGAACAGCTGTATACTCGCTGTGAATGTATAATTAATTTCTTAATGCTGTATGCTTTTAAGAGAAATGATAATTATACCGTGATGATTATTGTTTGATTTAACAAGGACGATGACCTTGAAGTGTCCTGTCAAACTTCTAAACGGTGCTATATATTTTTTATTATATCTTCTTAAAGGTAACATCGATTAATTTTCGAATCGCCAGCTGTACATGTATTTTGTGTGAATAATTACGGAGTTATTAAGCTTTCCATTAGCTGCGCCACTAATATTAGCATTACTCAAATAAGTAAATGCACCGTCAGGAAGTTGCTTGATCAGAGTTTGTTCATCATGTTGGGTTTAAGAACTCATTTAATGTACACACATATTTTTGTTATATAAAATTGAATTTTATGTAAATATAAAAATAGTATACATATATTATCATCGATAAATAAAACAATTGTTGTTATAATATATTCCTTGATCAGTCTGTTGTTCAAATTAGATCCGCAAAGTTAATTGACTTTGACTCGTCTAGTGAAGATTTTCGTGGAGGAGCCTGACGCAAAGTAATTAAGCTAATTCATAGTGAAGTACATCAATTATATGACGGAAGTTTAGAAATGTCGGTCCGTAACGTTCGTCCATTACCGTAATTAATTCAACAGTCAGCAAAAGAACATAGTACTTCAAATCGAAAATATAAAATAAATAAATGCTCAAAGAGATGTTCTTCGTACTTTCACCAAATTCGAAGTCCTTGCGCAAGAGACGGTTCTCTCATCGTTAGTGAAAAGCTATTACAAATGAGATAATATTATCAACAGCAATTAATTCTCAATTATTTCAAAGAATTTATTTTCATTCTGTGGAGAGCATCCGGTCGATAAAGTAATGCCTCGTACAGACCTGAACATTTCGAAGAACAGTGCGCCGAACCGCACCGCGAACCGCGTCGCGAACAGCGCATTACGGAAGCTGCAGCGGCATATACTACACAAAGAAATAGAAAAAATATTGGAAGTTTATTGAGTGAATTAAAGTTTCAAAGTGAAATGTTCAGGTCTGTACGAAGCATTAAAGACATCAGACTCGAGATTAAATGACTTCAATTTTTGGAGATGTTATGACGTTTCGACGAACATTGTGCCGAACCGCGCGCATTTTGGCGCGCACGAACGCGAACGGGCAGTACTTGCAAATCTGTTTGTAGGACAGATAGCAAGTCCTAAACATTCATAATATAAAGAATAAATGTCAAGAAATAGGAAGAAATTTATAAACAAAGACATCGGTGATTTAAATTATCTGAAAAAATTATATCTCTACTTCCAAATTTGTTTCAAATTATTAAAGAGGCCCTTGCTATGAAAACATTGCATTTGTTTAAAACAATTGTAATGATCTAGCAAGTAAAAACACGTTTATTCGTACAACAAAAACTTGTTTAAATGACGACAGCATTGTTGCCGCAATGTAGTAACGGAAAAATTTTAACGTACCGTACGAACAAAATTAACAAATGCAATGTTTTCATAGCCGACGTGTAGTTCAGTTGGGTCATTACAATTGCGTTGGGTCATTATCAAAAATGCGCGCTGTTCGGCGCAATGTTCGTCGAAATGTCATAATATCACCAACAATTGAAGTTCAATGCTTCGTACAGACCTGAACATTTCACTTTGAAACTTTAATTCGCTCAATAAACTTCCAATATTTTGTATATTTCTTTGTGTAGTATACGCCGCTGAAGCTTCCATAGTTGTTCGCAAGAAATTCTGGAATTTCATATTGTAATGTTCAGGTCTGTACACGGCATAAGGCTCTCGAAGTTCGCAGATTTGCGTCTGAAAAAATACAAACTCCATCGAAATATCGAATCCATGATCGAGTATAATTCTTTTTCCATAGTTTATTATGTTTGCTAAATTAATACAGGGTTTCACGTGTTTATCATTTTTAAATATTGCATCACCTAACAGTTTGGTATTGTAACTCCGATAGCACTGCAGATACAGTAAAATGTCAAACGGTTCAAAAGTATTACATCCACAGGACCATACACATCTTAGAAGTACAATCATGCATATGCAATCAGCAATTCCTCTCATAATTTTACATAAAAAATATTGAGGTATAATGTTGAAAAAATTATTGAAATATTTTGAGAAATGATCTCCAATCATCTAATGCACTGCACACACGTCATACAAAATAAACTTTAATAAATTTATCAATGGAACATATAATTTATTCATTGAATAAATTACTAACGCAATAGACTCGATTGTTCTAGCAGAATTATGAAATTTTCCGTAGAATGTATTATTTCCAAATGGGGTGATAGTTGGCTACATTAATGGGCTGTTCATCTCAAATCTCCGTTACTACGTTCTTCGGGTGGTCAAACAGAAATCACAATTTATGATATAGTCATTAGACTACTTCTAGAGTCTTCTTAGAATACTTTGTAAATTTAATGCATATTAAAAAAATTTTTTCTTTATAATGGATGGGAAATATTAAACGATGGTTTTCAGATTTTTTACCAAATACCCGGAGTATCAGCAATCTTTTGAACCATTCAAGGACATCCCAGTAACCGAACTGCCAGCTAATAAGAGATTTCAGGCTCATTGTGCGAGCATAATAGCAGCGTTAAATACTGTTATCGATTCCTTGCACGACCCGGGATTAATGGAGGCGAGTCTAATCAACTTGGCTGAGCGGCATAAAAAACGCGGACAGAGAAAGGAGGAATTTCAGGTATTTTAATCGAATACTTAAATATTTGATTAATCAATGACCATTGAACGTCCTCTAAAAAGATACAATTTCTAAAGAAAACAATAACTTGCAGCACTCGCTTCGTTCAATGTACTATAAAACGGCAATAAAAAATCGTACGTCAATTTGTATGGCGTCGTTGCAAAAAAGAAACGGCAATCTTCAAATTGATTGTGATTGGAGTAAGGAAAAAGAATTTTTAAGATCTGTACAAATGTTTGAATTTTTGTAAAAGAAACAGAACATTTTCACTAGTTAGCTGGCGGCACACTTTCCATTCCAAGTGCGATAAAACATCAAGAAAAAGTCACACATCGATTTTTCCGGGTTCGTTGTAAAGGGGAGACTTCATTGTTTAAATTCGTGCTGGTTTTAGACGCAGGAAATTTTTTGACATCCGTAGAAACGTTTGAATCTGTGAATTTTTGAAACAACCTATTGTTGCCATCGCGCTCCATTTTCACCGCAAGGTATTTAAACCGGGAAAAACCATTTAGCAGATTAAGAACAGCGTCTTTGTTCTTAAAAATTAACCTAGGTATTTTGAGCGATGTTATAACCATTTCCCTTCTAAAATACAGCGATAGAATTTCAACGTGTATTCAGAATCACAACCTACTTTATTTATTTATAGAACTTGAAGGAGGTGATAGTGGAGGTTTTTCGTCAAGCACTCGGAAAACAATTCACACCGGAAGTGGCCGAGGCGTGGACCAAAACCTTGGAAGCAGCGTTCTCGAAGATTTATCAAGTTTTAACTGTTTAAGAATAGATTAAGCGTTCGATACTGTATATGTATATGTACGAGGTGTGATCAGAAAGTAAGGTGACTTTTTGAATTTCGCGGGATACCTACAGTCAATTTTCGTTTTTTTTTTCTTATGCTGGTACACTCGTCCCGAACATATGTTCACAGTTTCAGCTATATAGCATTTTTTGTTTGTTGTCAGAAGCATAAAGGTTAGAAGCGTTTTGCGTGTTCGGCGATTTTCTGCTGTCAAAAAAAATGGATCAAAGAATTTGCATCAAATTTTGTGTAAAAAATGGAATGAAGTGCTCCAAAACATACGGTGAGTGTACTCTGAGTAAAAAAAATGTTTATAAGTGGTACAAGCTCTTCTAAGAAGGCCGAGAAGATGTTAATGACGAAGCTCGCCCTGGACGCCACAGCACGTCAACAACCGATGAAAACGTTGAAGAAGCGAAGAAAATAGTGTTGGGGAATCGTCGAATTACCATTAGAGAAGTTGCTGATGATGTCGGCATCTCGTTTGGTTCGTGCCAAGGAATTTTAGCGGATGTTTTGGGCAAGAGACGTGTGTCAGCGAAGTTTTTTCCGAAACTGCTGAATGCACCTGCTCACGCATCGTTGCTTGCGAGTAATTTTTTGGCCAGAAACAACACCATAATCATGCCTCAGCCACCATATTCACCGGATTTGGCCCCCTGTGACTTTTTCCTGTTCCCAAAACTGAAGAGACTCATGAAAGGACGGAGATTTGCAACGATCGAGGAGATAAAGACTGCATCGCTGGAAGAGCTCAAAGCTGTACCAAAAAGTGCTTATCAGAAGTGCTTCATGGATTTGAAAAAGCGCTGGCACAAGTGTATTATATCTGAAGGGGATTACTTTGAAGGGGACAACATAAATATTGACGAATAAATAAATATTTTTTGATAAAAATAAAAAGTCACCTTACTTTTCGATCACACATCGTATATAATACACATTTTACAAGTTTCATACAATTGCATCAATTATAACACGACGAATCAAAGTAGATGAATGTCTCTATTATTGTTATAGATTTGTTTTCATACTGTCTGATATTTTTGTCAAATTATGAAGGGGACTGGACTGACCTGTTTAAAAAAATTTTAATCATTTTTACTTTGTCTCATTTTCTTAAAAAACCATCTGAAAAAGAAATAATTCAATTTGAGAACAATTTTATCTTTCTTTTTTTAATTAGTGTTTATATCAATTTGACGTTATAGATCAAATTAACGAACGACGCTTGTGTAATTATGCATCACCTATTGTTACTATACAAATGTTAAATATTTTGTAATTGTTTACTATATTAATTTCTATTCATTTGTCTCAAAAATGTAGAATATCGTTATTTTGTAACTTTTCTGTCAATTTGAGGTACACTTATGAGTGACACTAATTTTTTTATTTTAAAGTTTAAATAAATTTTCTTTTACTTAGTTTCTTGAACTAATAAATTGTGGGTATTTTTCATTTAAATTATTTTTTAAACACTTTCATATTGATAATGCATTTATGCAACACATGTTTATACAATAATACAAATTATGATTTATATAATACATTCTTATAATATAAATCATAATTTGTATCATAAAAATGGTTTTTTAAGTCATTTTCCCTAAAATTAATAATAAAAGTAACTATCTATTTATGAGGAATTATTCAATAAATTTATTTCATTGCGCATACATATTGTAGTAACGAATGTTACAAATCTGAATAAATACGTTACTCAAATTAATTTTTAATATACATATAATTGTAGAAATTGTAAACAGTTAAATTGTAGGAATTGCAGATTATACTAGCAAGTCACTAAAATCGTCGCTAGATGTCACCTGATGAAAATGCTACTAACGGGCTTTGCAGCCTAAATTGGAGGTGCATCGAGTCGCCAGATCAGAGGAATTGACTCGAAGTGAGTGCAAAAATGACTCTTTCTCTGCCAAAAGTACTCTCAAATGGACACACAAATTGAGAGGACTCTCGAGGGTAACTACCGAAAGAAACTCTTAAATGAACATATACCTAGAAACAACGCTAATTATCGCGGACATGTATTGCGATTGTAATTGAGTGTGTCATCGTTTCTTTATCTTCCTCATAGTGTCACGAATCCGTTTATCTGACAGGATTTTTCTGTTTTTGTATTAATCAACTTATCTAATGTTGTCCGTAATTCTCGAACAATAACGATTATGTACTAAAACTATATAATTTCATTGTCTTTACGAAAATAACCATTCTTTCTTATACCTATTACAAAGAGTATACCTATTACCAAGTAGACTTTCTTAGGTATTTATTGCGTCAGCCTTAGTTGTATATTTAATAGTAATTGTTCAGGTCGTTGTTGTAGATATTCCTATGTGGGCTTTTGGGGAAACGCCTGAGCCGTATGCACTGCGAAAAAACCCCAAATGATCGGACGAGAACCGGTTTTTGCAGCGAGGCAATGGTCGTTGACAAGTTTAAGTTTAGTATATATAACACATTTTATATGCTGGGAAATTTACATGAAAAATGCATAAGTATATAAAATTGCATACCGTTGGGAAGCTGAATATTTTATCTGAGGAGCAGATCGATATCTGCAGATATGAAGCATGCTTCAGGTTGAAAATTACACCCTTTCGTAAATTCGACCTTGGGACCGTTAAAACACTCTTGGCAGGAAAATGATTTCCATATAGGTGTACTAATGAATAAAATTGAAAGAAAATTAGATATGTAATTTACTAGATAGTTGGTATACAGGGTGTTCGACAACAGGTGGGAGAAAATTTAAGGGGTGGTCCTCGACGATAATATAAGACGAAAATGAAGAATAAAAAAATTCGATTTCGGCTTCGTTATTTATTTATTAACAATTAAAAATCCGCCTAAAATGCGGCAACAAGTCTAACAAAAGTGTACATTGCGTACGTCATAGAGGCGCGCGACAGTCACGTATGAAGTGACAGATGCATTCATACCTTGGTTCTCATTTGGGGCCCCAGCGAGGTGAAAATATTTAATAAATCGTTGGACGACATTGAACCTACCTGCTCGTTAAAGTCCACAAGGGCATTTATAATATCCGCCCTATGGAATTATCGAGTAGAAGGGGTCAATGTCCTTTCATTTTTAAATTGTTCTCCAACATATCCACAAATCCTTATCCTGCGCTACAACACCGTATACAATACACTGGAACAAACCACTATAAAATGGTATCCATTGGATCCATAAATGTTGAATAAAATCCTCGCAAATGCAAGTATCCACAAAAATGCACATGCGTACCGGAATCGTTCACAACCAATTCACGTTTGATACACATTAATTTGACTTTCGCACACGAAAAATAAAATATCAGTGAAATTAATGTGAATTAAACCCACTTGAATAACACCCTCATTCAACGTTCCAAAAAAATTTATTTGTGCAAGAAGAATTATCCGTACACGCTTACATTCGTATGCACACTGATTCGAGACAGCTGACGCGGTCGATGCCTGATCGATAAAACAAATGAAGATCTACAGGAAACTCACGCCCAAACATCGCGCGTTGCTATACCGATACATTGTCTATCCTGTTTTCACGAATTTCGCGATTCTTTCTCATTCTGTCTGTACCGCCAAATATCTCATGTTGTAACATGAATCGCATCAGCTGTCTCGAATCAGTGTGCATACGGATGCTACCTTGTACGGACGATTCTTCTTGCACGAACACATTTTCTTAAAACGTTGAATTAGGCTGTTATTTAAGTGGGTGCACTAACAGATTTCACATTAATTTCACTGATATTTTATTTTTCGTGTGCGAAAATCAGATTGACGTGCATCAAACGTGAATTAGTTGTGCGGAATTCCGGTACGAATGTGCATTTTTGTGGATACTTGCATTTGCGAGGATGTTATTCAACATTTATGGACACAATGGATACCATTTTATAGCGATATCGAGTAAACTACTCGTGTGAGAACAATTTAAAAGTGAAAAGGCATTTACCCCTTCTACTCGATAATTTCATAGGGCGGATATTAGAAATGCCCTTGTGGATTTTAACGAGTAGGTAGGTTCAATGTCGTCCAACGATTTATTAAATATTTTCGCCTCGCTGGGGCCCCAAATGAGAACCAAGGTATGCATGCATCTGTCACTTGATACGTGACTGTCGCGCGCCTCTATGACGTACGCAACGTACACTTTTGTTAGACTTGTTGCCGCATTTTAGGCGGATTTTTAAGTGTTAATAAATAAATAACGAAGCCGAAATCGAAATTTTTTTTTTCTTCATTTTCGTCTTATATTATCGTCGAGGACCACCCCTTAAATTTTCTCCCACCTGTTGTCGAACACCCTGTATAATCGTTTGATTTTCCTATGAAATTAAATTTCTTATTCATTTAATATATTTAATCAATGACTTGAGCGGAAATCTATTTTGGACCTTTTTGTATGAACAGGTATGAATGTGGAATTTGGGTAAATAAGTGAATTGCACTTGTACGTGTGGTAAGCACCGTTCCACTCGGTGGTCGGGCAACGAGAGCATGGCAGTCGGATCGACGCGCAACCTGCGACGCCGATCCCCACCACGGACCATAATGGGGAGGTTCAACGACGTTCCCCACAGACTCCCCCCCGAGTGAAAACGAATTTTATTAACAAAGAAATATATATATAAAAGTGGTAACAATAATATATACTATATATAAATACACATAAAAAATATCTTAAGCTGCGATCCTGACCGTTTTTCTCGAGTATGTCCGCAACGCCGGACGGACTCGATCCGGTGAACCGGAACGACCTGATGGGCCGGGCAACGGTTCATCCGGGAACTCCGGAATGAAGAACGCCGGCTTCACCAGTTCCGTAGAGACCGTACGGTTCTGTCCGTTCACATCAATGGTCATTGAATGCTCCGAATTCCGCTTTACAATCTTATGCGGACCAGTATAGGGTCTCTCAAGCGATTTTTCAACCATGTTCCGTAGAAACACATGCGAGCACGACAGAAGGTCTTTAAACACAAATGCACGCGCTTTACAATTGTGTATGACTGGCACAGGACGCGCTTTTCGCATGAACTTCTTGAACCCCTCAAGGAATACATTAGGGTCCGGCGCGAGGTTGTCGGGCAGGAAAAATTCCCTCTGTAAACGTAATGTCGAGCCAAAAACTAGCTCCGCCGGAGACGCTTCAATATCGGCTCGCAAATGAGATCGCGATCCCATCAAGACCATTGGAAGGACACGAGTCCATTCCTCACGGGCGTGGCACATAATAGCCGCTTTAAGGCCGGATGGTACGGAGAAGTCCTAACGCGGGAACAACCCATAAGCGATAATAACGCAGCAAATAGCCGAGATTCGAATTGACCCCCCTGATCGGTGGTCACAACCTTAGGCGCACCGTAACGAGAGATCCAAGTCTCTAAAAAGGCACGCGCCACTGACGTGGCTTCCATGTCCCGCATAGGAACAGCCTCAACCCAGCGCGAAAACCGATCTATCATCGTTAAGATGTAGGCAAAACCCTCCGAGGACGGTAACGGACCAACAATGTCCAAATGGACATGGTCGAACCGCCCGTCCGGGGCAACAAAATGCTCCGGGCGGTGTCGATTATGGCGTGATACCTTCGACTGCTGGAAGCTAATACAATGCTTGCACCAGAGGGAAATATCCTTGATCATGTCCGGCCACACGTAGCGCTGCCGGATCAAGCGATCAGAAACCTTCGCACCAGGATGGGCAAAGTTATGAAATAAATCAAATACAGCCCTGCGTAAATTGCCAGGGATGTATGGGCGAATAGCCTCGCCTGAGATTTCACAATAAATGGGCACATGCTCTGGCCCCCACAGTAACTTCCTCAACTTCAGCGGGTGATCCGAAGAGCTGGAGATGAGTTTAAGCTCGTCATCCGCTGCCTGCCCCTCAGAGATGTCCTCGAGACCAACCTCGAGCGGCATCCGGAGAGCGTCAACCCTTGACAAGGCGTCGGCCACAACATTGTCTGAGCCGGGAATATATATTATTGTCGTCGTGAATTGAGCTATGAACGATAACTGACGAGCTTGGCGGGGAGATGCTTTTTCAGGACGCTGCTGAAAAGCATACATGAGCGGTTTGTGGTCAGTAAGGACCGAAAATGGCCGCCCCTCAATAGATTCCCTGAAATGCCTGACCGCCTCGAAGACAGCAGTCAGCTCTCTATCATAGGCGCTATAATTTAATTGCGCAGCCGTAAAATTTCTGGAAAAATAAGCCAGGGGTTCGCAATGGGAGTTGGAACCCTTCTGCTCCAGGACCGCGCTCATAGCAAAATCGGAGTCGTCAGTGACGACTCTAAGCACGGCACCCAAACGCGGATGCACCAATAAGGTCGCTTTAACAAGAGCTTCCTTGATATCGACGAACGCTTTAATCGAACGACTCTCCCACGGGATTTCCCTGGTGTCGTTCTTTTTGGAGTCGTGAAGGAACTCGTTCAACGGCGCCTGAAGATGCGCCGCCCGCGGAATATTCCGGCGATAGAAGTTTACCATGCCGAGGAATCGGCGCAGGTCGACGACCCGCTTGGGTTGAGGAAAATTGACGATGGCCTCGACCTTCGAAGCCAAAGGCTTAATGCCTGAAGAGTCAATCGCGTATCCGAGAAACTCGATTTCGGGAGCGCCGAAGATGCACTTGCTCGGATTAACGCGGAGATGATGTTCCTGGAGCCGCTGAAGAACAATGCGTAAATGCTCAGCGTGCTCCTCCTCTGAACTCGACGCGACAAGAATGTCGTCGATGTATCTCTGAAAAGACTGGCTAGCGTTTTTAAGACCAAATGTCATGTACATAAATTCGAACAGCCCGAAAGGCATTACAGCCGTCTTCTCTATATCTTCAGGGGCCACGGGCACCTGGTTGTAGGCCTTGAGCAAATCAAGCTATGAAAATATCGTCTTGTCATGGAGATTAATTGAGAAGTCGTGAATATGGGGAGTCGGATATTTATCCGGAATGGTCTTACCATTGAGACCTCGATAATCACCACAAATGCGCCAAGTGCCGTCCTTCTTCATAACCATGTGAATGGAACTAGCCCAAGGACTGGAGGACGGACGACAGATTCCTGCCTCCACAAGTGCCTTGAACTCAAGCTTGGCGGCTTTCAACTTCTCCGGATTGAGGCGCCGAGGCCTCTCTGACACCGGACGACCAGTGGTTAGAATATGGTGAAATACGTCAGCAGACTTCAATGGCGCTACCGATAAAGCTCCGAAAACGTCTTGGAACTCCCCCAATAACTTTGCAAAACGCGAAACAGGCAAAACCGAGCCAACAGAACAACCCGGAACACAGCGCGAGGTAGTAACAACCTGAATGTTTGTATTTGAATCTATGATGCGCTTCGCACGAAGATCGACTAATAACCCGTAATGTTTAAGGAGGTCTGCTCCAATGATCGGGTATGGCACCGCGGCTATACAAAAATTCCATTTAATTGGACGCCGCAGACCTAAATTTAAAGTGCGAAACCATTCGCCGAACGTGTCAATCGAAGTGTCATTCGCCGCGATCAGCTTGAATCCAGATGGCTTACCCCTAATCGAGGGATTCGCCGGAACAAGCGAAATGTCCGCACCGGTGTCAATTAGGTACGAAGTACCAGTAATGCGGTCGCGGATATGTAGACGTGAAGAAACGCTAGAAACTCAAGAGCCCTCCGCACCCGCCTCAGCCACGGAAGGCCTGATCAGTTTCCCGCCTGGAAAGACACAAACTTGTCGCACCAAGGTTTACACGACATTGTAATGTTCGGGTATTTTTTGTGTGCATTGCACAGCTTGGGACCGCTCGCTGTATCGCTCGGCCCCCCGCGGTCTCGCGACGCAGAACGCGCACGACGCGCGGAGTTTGCAGGACGAAAACGTCGCTGCGTCACTTGGTTACCATCGACCCGTCGTTTGTCCATTTCGACCCGTAATTTGTCCACTTCGACTCGCAGTTTGTCCATATCGACGGACATGCCCCTTATCAACCATTCCAGCGAATCCGAAGACAGCGATTGCCGTTCAACCGCGGAGACACCGTGGTCAGAAGGACCCGCTGTTTCGGTGATTCTATCCGCGATGCTCGCCAGCATCTCGAGGTCCTCAAGACCCGTCAACGCCAATATGTCACGATGGCCCGCAGGAAGATGCTCTAAAAATGCGCTTCGGATAACGGCGTCGTCGCACTTGCCGTCGTTCAAGTTACGAAGATGGTTCAAAACTAGGGAGGGTTTACCGACAGACAACACCTGTCCCTTTAACAGTTTACGTAGGTTCGTCTCCGGCAGGGAGGGAAATCTCCCATGTATAAAGTGTGGACCTTAGCCCTAGCGCCATCTAATTTATGTCCCCCATTCCTGAACTAAAACCTATATATATAGCTGTACGATTCTACACACACACATATACACCTACTATTCCCTACTATACCGCTTACTTTAAACTTTTCAGTTGAAGGGGATAAAATATATTAGGTACAAATAGTTAATTTTAATAATTTTTTATTGAAACGTAATATAAATACATAATAATACATAATAGTATGCAATAAAAAGTACAATAAAAGATTATACTACATATATAAGTTTCTAGCATACTTCTTAATATAATTTTTCTATATTCTATAATATAATTCTTTCTTATAATTATAATTATTAACGTCGTAGTCCACATGAAGCTTCAATGACATCTCGTCCCACATTAATATGCATAATTTTTCTTGAGCACTCATGGTATCCGCTTGACGGTGAAGATGCTCCGTCACAACTTGTGATACTCCAGTCTCGACTGGAATTTTCCTCATCATCTTCTTCGGTGTAGTTTCACTGGGTAAATTGCACAGTCTCCTCAGCAGCTTGTACGACTTCGTTGACTGCTTCAGAAGTGCCAAGGACAATATTTCCTCACCCGTCGTGTAGCGCCTTCTCTGAAAACATATTTCATAAACTTATAAATAAATTACAATAAAATAAAACAATGAAAACATTGTACAACTACAATTTTAGTTACCTGTGGCATGGATCTGGATGTACGTAACTGCATCTCGAACATCCTCTGGGTGGTAGATAGATTTTCAAATCGATGTATCAGATTGGATTCTGATAATGCTGTTGCTCGTTCCAGTCGTACCTTCAAATTTTCTCTCTTCTTGTATGAATAACGGTTGCATTTCCCAGTGGTGTAGCAGAGGCTGGATATTTTTCTGCTTCTATATCTTCGGATGCATTTTCCATCTTCTCACTTTGCACTGGCAAATGCAAAGTTGTAATTGCATCATTTTTCAATCTTTTTCGCTGGGCAGTGCACAGGAAGGAGATTTCTTCTAAGTGTTTGTAACACACTCTAAACTTGTACCTTTCATTGCTTGTCAGTTGAAGTATAACAGGACACTGAATTTTAATAGCCCAAGACTCTGATTGTTTGACACCTTTGGGAAAAACATATGCTGGGATGGTCTTACCCGAGGAACACTGTGGCACACAACACGCTCTCCCCATTTTGTTCTTATGTCCAAATTATGTCCACTAATTGTTTGTATGAAAAATCTGCACTTTATGTGTCTTATGCACTTATATGTTTTTATGCATTTATATCACTTTTTCTTCTTGTTGCTGCACTCCTTTGCACGTCACTGTCCACTATCCTAAAAACAAACTTAAAAAACTGTTATAATCTATGCACGAAATTCGAAAAATAAGCTTGAAAATAAGGTTACCGAATGTCGCTGAATTTTGAAAAATTATTTCCAAAATTTATTTGACACTGAGCAAACTTATTTCTTTTAAACTTATTAATCCAATTTCTGATTAAAACACGCTAGTTTAAAATGTTATAAAGAGTTCTGTGGTAGTCTAAATTGATGAAATCGCAATTGCCGCAATTCACAACAATCACAACAACGTGGCGTGGGTGGTGTGATTGGCAGTGAATTTGATGGTAATAGTCAAATATTAGCGCCAAATTACGCCCAATAGCGTTAAAGATTGGAACGTCAGTCACGTTCAATCTGGTTCAGTCACGTGATGTGCTGTGAACGTGGTGCCATCTAAAATAAGGTCCCCTCGAGGGAACTACGCGGTCCAAGGTCATACATAAGAGTTTATTCCCCCTGGTCTCCGGAGACGGACCAAAAGTCGCAATAATTCGCTGTTTGATCCGCTCAAATATATCCGCCGGACGCGGATTCATTAACATTAAATCGCGTACTGACGCGGCCACATCATATTCAAGACTTACTAAAATCGAATCGGCCTTTGTCGGCCCGGAGGTTATGTTCGCCGCGCGCAAGGTTCCCTCTATGTATGCCGCATCAACGGCGATTGGGTAAGTAGAAATTAAAGATTTACATTCACATTGAAAATGAATACATTTACAGTTTGCCACGTCCATGTCCATTATAATAATGATAATGATTAGTAGAAGTTAGTATTCTTGTCATTAAAAGTGAATTTTTCTAATGTTTTTTTTTCTTTTCTATCTACTTCTGGACTGCGACGCAGAAATAAATTATTATTATTAACACATTGATTAACAATAAATTAAAGCATTTATTGGGCACAAAAATATTTATTTGCCCTCATTACAATTCTTTAATCTGATTCAGCTGATAGATTTTCTACCTTATTTGTTTGGACCTTGTATCCGGCCGGCAAATGTTAAACAATTTTACATTACAGGTATATGTGCTGAACATTTCTCGCCCGAAATGTTCAGGTCGAAAAGTAGTTCCTGCCCGAATGTAACAAGGCGGAGATTAATTAAGAACGCTGTTCCGAAACCTTGGGAAGATAGGAGACAATCCCAAGAAGAAGAGGAACGCAATCAAATCGTCGAGGGATATACCGCCCAAGAAAACGAAAGTGAAGTCATCGAGGGACATGGCGCGGAGCGTGACAATAGACACCAGAGAGAAAGGGGGGTCCCAACGCGGGCTTATGCAAGGACTCCACTATATTTCTCTGAGAATGAGGATGATAGGATGGAATGGGCAGAAATTGAACCGTATATTCCAAGCTACCCAGCACGAAGGACGACGATTAGAAAAATCTCCTACGCGACACGATTAGAGAAGGTGAATCGCACGTTGAGAAGAAAAATAATAGATTTGCAGCTCGCACTGAAATGCCACAAACAAAAGATTAAAAGAGCTATGGCAGCCAAAGTTCGTGCTCCGAAAGCAGCAGAAACGGTGGACGAATTTTTGGATAGGAAAAACGGTCTGAACAAAGTTTCACGCACAATGGTGAAATTGCAACTAAAGAAGGACAACGCAACCTACACGACGGAGGAACAAGATTTGACAAAGATGATATTTTATCATTCTCCTTCCGCTTATAACAGACTCAGGAAAAGTGGATGTCATCTACCTGCAGAAAGTACAGTGCGAAGGTGGATTGCAGTTAACAAACTGGACACTGGGTTTTCGAAAAACGTCTTTGCTAATATAAAAAGACGTTTATCTGAATTCCCATTGGAGGAAAGATTGTGCACCCTGAAATGGGATGAGATGTCCATTAAGACATGGGAAGAGTATTCAGCTTCACTGGATAGGGTGGAAGGGCTTGTCGATCTAGGACAATTGGAGCGACGTGACAACAACGACACTCGCTTTCGTATTGATCTCCTTTCCGTATCACTTATGTAAACGTTTCGTCGGTCCGTCAACCGACTCTCTCTAAACTCTTTTCTCTTTACCTTAAAGTCCCGGTATCGGTCCGATTCCAGAATCGACCGCGATTCTAAAACAAAAAGATCATCTGTTCCTCCACTGTCGCCAATTTTTCCACGCTTTTATAAACAAAATTTTTTAGGTAAATTAAATTGTTTACACAAATAAAAATTTTTAAACAAAGTATAGTTTTTCACATACAATTTTTTAATAACCATTTATGTATAAACAGATTTTCTGGGCATATAAAATTGTTTAAACTAACATATAAATAATCTGTATTATTTTTTAAATAGATTATATTTAAATAAAGTACAAAAAACCTCCAAATTGAATAATAATTATTAATATGCATTTTCCTATTTGCAGAGTCATCGCTGCCTGCCAAACGGTCAATACCTTCTCCACCGGCATTTGCTTATTTAATTGTTATTGGATTCCTATCAATAGTTGCTATGTATTATTATAATTATTTATTTATTTGTTTTATAGTATTTGAATTATATTTGTTTATGTATTATAATATTTGTTTGTGTGTGTAATAAATGATTTTTTGATTAATTGTTTTGTTTTGCCTTTCTTTATTTCCCATTCCATAGTTAAATTCCGACTTCCTAACTGAACATATAATTTCTCCAAGTCCTAAGGAATTGTAAATAGTACCTTATACATTTTCTAGTTTGTTGGAAGTAGAGCTAAAATGTTGTTCGATCTTTTTTGTTTAGTATAATGTGTCTACTTCTATAATCCTTCCATTTATTTGACCTTATTAAATAATTATTTTCTGCAGTTATTTTAATACATGATATTTTCTTAATTTCATGAAAAAGAGAGAGAAACTGAACTTGGAGAACATATTCAAATAAAAATTGTTTATAATATAATACGGGTGCTGCGAATCAATCAATATAAACTTTTTATTCTGATCAAGGCCAAAAATGATGTTGTCCGGACTGAGAGTCACTGAGAGTCGATGTAGGTTCTTATCCGGCGTGCGAGTGATGTAGGTTCTTGTCTGGACTGCGAGTTGATGTGCAGCCAATAGTGGCACGGCCAAAGCCCGGGCGTGAGCACTCTCATTTACTCTCTGCTTCATGCGTAAGACTAGCAGTCTCATGTTTCTCCATGTTCGATTCGGATTTGATTCTTCAGAAAATCGATTCTTTGTGCGAACAGATCGATCTTTCGAATCGATTCTAAACTATCGATATAGTATTATGTGTATATATATATATATATATATATATATATACATATATAGGTACGTACATGGTCCGATTTGTCGAGGTATCGATAGTGAATCGATTATCGCTTCTATAAGCTATCTTAAACAAAAATATATAAATAACGAGATATATAAACAATATTACGAATGAAAAAGTTATTTCCTATTTCAGTATTCACGTGCAAAATATTAAACTGAAGCATTCGTTGATTTTAATGAGAATACGTACTATGGCAAAACTATACGCACTCATTCGTCAGTTTGGTTAGGATAAAATCGATGTTTGTCGTTAGTGGCCACTTCATCTGGAGTCATGGCAGAAGTGAGACTTTATGATTCAACAATTTGTAGATTATGTGCAGAAGACAATGGAAACGGAGAATTGCTTTATGTGGGGGACAACGACGATCCGGATTTGAGTTCCATGGTGAATCGGTATTTGCCGCTCAAGGTACGAGTCTTCAAAACATCAGTCTCTAACTTGACTTCCTGCTTTTTGTATAAATACTACACGAATCAAATGTCCAATGTTTCCTTTTAATACTTTCTGTGTAGCTTAGTGCTTTATTTATTTGATGAAAATCTGTTAAAAAGCTATATGAAAAAGATTTTCGTGTTTCCATGAAGAATTTACTCGGTGACACAATATTTTACAACGATAAAAAATAGTTCAGTTGTATCAATGAATTATTAAAGGGTTTATTATTATTAATCATCATTTGAATATTCTCATTGACGTTGTTGCACTTTTATGTGCTGATTCGTTAATTAAAAGACAAATCGCACAGAGGTATACAGCATTTTGTGGCTTGAATTACGATTCGCGAGATTGTTCGTATACAAGTACAAATTTATAAGAATTAGGTAATTTATTTTAAGGTTATGATATTATGAAATAATGTTTCTTATTTGTATTTGAAAATAATTTTGTCTTCAAGATCCGAGATGACAGCAAACTGCCACGCACTATATGCCCTGGTTGTAACATACAACTGGAGGCAACGATTCAGTTCTTCGAGCTACTGGTGGATGGTCAGAGAAAAATTCGTGAGATGTGGAAGCATCAGGTAGAACAACAACGCAAGGCAGAACGAGAGCGGTTTCGTGCTGGCAAAGAAAACTCGGAAACAGTTACAGATACATTGGAATTAGACAACATTTCACAATACAACGAAAAGGATCAATTCGAGCAACAAATTATAATAAAAAGTACTATTTTAAATACTATCTCAAACAAACTCACGTTTAGAAAGACTATTACAGTATTATCTCCATAACTGTTGAAAAGATTTCTACAATTACAACATTCAATAGTTACGGATAGAATACACTGTAAGGATACGAGTACAACAGATTGTGAGCTTAGCAGTTGGTCATCAAAAGTGCCATTCTGTTTGCTCTTATCACAGCTCCGTTGTACTCATAACCTAACACGTTAAATGTCAAGCCTATTTTGCTTGGCTTTCCGTTTATGCTGCACTTTACAGCGTGTAGCATGGACATAAGGTCTGTGGGATGGCTGGTTACAGTAAGACCGGTCCCTAGAGGCCAACATGGTCTTTAACGTGTTAAATATTAAACATTTCATATGTTTATATAGTAATGCCAGATGGTTCTATGTATGCTGCGGAGCATGAGATGAGTTTACAAATGGAGGGACTGAGTAAACCAAAAAGAAAGAGGGGACGACCGCCAAAAACTCACATAGAAAGCATAGCCATGGTTTGTATAATATCTTCAATCCACAATTATTCTAAAAAGTACTTCTATGATGGATTGCAAACAGTTTTCAAATTTAATTTGAGGAGTTAGCAAAGGAGGTGGTGGCAGAAGCTGGAAGCCAGGAGGAAGAAGATAAACAGGAAGAGGAGGTAGATGAGATGGACGGAGACGGGAGACGTCGTAGGAAGCGTAAGGTTCCAAAAAGGTACCTCTCAAAAACAAGATAAACCAGTGTAACTACTGTCATTTTTATAACAGAGCGTGAAATGCCTTAGATACATGGAAGCAGTTCAAGGCAAGGAATTAGAGAGAATATACAAGGAGGAAGGAGTAATCGACGAGGAAGACGACGAAGAGCCAGATAACTTTGAGGACTCCGAAGAACAATTAAATATGTCTGTTCCCGATAGTCAGGAAGGTAAGGAACGAACAATTCTAATCTCTTAAGGGGGTAGACATGTTTCTAGGATTGCAAGGGTGTAGAATACGCCTTCTCATTTCTCGATAATGCGAAGATGGGCTTTTTCAGTAGTCAAAAGCGCTAGATAAAAGATCAATCTAGGTCGCAATCGCCCGCAGAAGTCCTACTTTTACGTTTACGTTTATAATTTGCAGTATTCGGCAACATGTACAGTGAGCCTCGAAAGTATTTGAACGCACTTTAAAACAGTATAACTTTTTTATAATTGTACTAAACGACCTGATGTTTTGTAAGCAATTAGAAGCATTGACAATTTACAAGGTTACATGTAAAAATAAAAAAAGATTTTTAAAAACTTTTTTATTTGGGCCCTTAATAAAAATTTAAAATACAGGGTGTTTCGTCTAAAACAGGACACCTAAATATCTCCTCTATCTCTGAGAATACAAAAAATGTTTCTAACGTAATCTAAATTGTTTCAAAAGACGAATCAGATGGAAGAATCGTTTTTTATGAATTGTAATTTTTTAATCGTTTTTTCAAGATCACTCGTGTTTTTTTACATATATACACACATTTGTTATTTTTGTATGTAATAGCAAACATCATTGTGCATTCATCCATGTTTAATAGCACAACCTTGAAATGACCGTGAACTCTAAAATTTGCTAATTAATGCAGAACTTACTTTCAGCGACAATTCAGATTTCAACGGTAACAGAAATTCGACCATGAACTTGAACTTGTAAATAAACACATTGTATCGTTCCGCTGTGTACATAGAGAGTGAGAGAGATATGTATTTAAGAGTTTGCTCACTGCTAGATTTCTCAGTGTATCGACAAGCGATCCATAATGCGTTATTCAGAACAGGCGAAAATTCAAATGGTCTTAATTTACGAGGAAGCTCGAGAGTGTCTAAGAGAAACAATACGAATTTACAAAGACAGATTTCCAGAACGTTCTTGTCCATCGCGTTCTGCATACTCAAATATTGTTAAAACATTTTGTGAGACTGGTAGTGTCAACAGAAACATTCGTGCGAGACGTAAGACTGTTACTCGTGAAGCAAATGTGAACAATATCATCGCTAAAGTTAATCAAAACTCGCATGTTAGTATAAAGCAACTTGGACGTGAAACCGGTATTAGTGTGACAAGCATATTCCGGATTCTTCATTCACAAAAATTTCATCCTTTCCATTTGTCTCTTCGCCAAGAGCTTCATGGAAGAGACTTTGAAAATCGCGTACACTTTTTTCAATGGGATATACGGAAATATGAAAGCGATGAAATGTTTTTCCAAACAGTATTGTTTACGGATGAAGCATCCTTTACAAATCATGGTCAGGTGAACCTCAAGAATATGCATTATTGGTCGGTTGAAAATCCACGATGGTTTAGACAACTCGATAAGCAGAGACCATGGACCATAAATGTCTGGTGTGGTATTCTAAATAATAGGATAATTGGCCCGTATTTTATCAACGGTACGCAAACTGGGCAGAAGTATGCTGAATTTTTACAACATATTCTACCAGGTTTGTTAGAAGATGTACCATTTAGGGACCGTATAGTATTATGGTATTAACACGATGGGTGTCCAGCACATTTTTCCCGTATTGCATCACGTGTCCTCAACGGAAAATTCCCAAATCGTTGGATTGAATGCAATGGACCTGTATCATGGCCGGCTCGTTCACCCGATCTCACCCCACTTGATTTTTTCGTATGGGGGACATTAAAGGGTACGGTTTATCAAGAGCAGCCCACGACGCCAGAAAATATGAAGGAACGAATAATTGCTGCATGTGCTGATATGAAACCTGAAATCATCGAAAGAACTGTACAATCTGTCGTTTTTCGCCTCACGGAATGTATCACAACGGAAGGACATCATTTCAAACATTTATTGCAGTAATAAATGTGATTATTTACAAGTTCAAGTTCATGGTCGAATTTCTGTTACCGTTGAAATCTGAAATGTCGCTGAAAGTAAGTTCTGCATTAATTAGCAAATTTTAGAGTTCACGGTCATTTCAAGTTCGTGCTATTAAACATGGATGAATGCACAATAATGTTTGCTATAACATACAACAAAAAATGTGTGTGTATAAGTAAAAAAACACGAGTGACCTTGAAAAAACGATTAAAAATTTACAATTCATAAAAAACGACTCTTCCATCTTATTCGTCTTTTGAAACCATTTAGATTACGTTAGGAACATTTTTTGTATTATCAGAGATAGAGGAGATATTTTGGTGTCCTGTTTTAGAGGAAACACCCTGTATATGTTTTGTAGATCTATGTTAGTTATACAAATACTGAAAATTTCATCAAGATCGATTAACATACCCAAGAACTTCAAGTGGTTAGATATGGTGAAAATCATAGTTTTGGTCAGTTTCTGCTTAAGATCTGCAGATTCTTACATCTTTCGATGCTTATCCTTTTTCTCTGTGTCAACCAACTTCGATGAAATTTTCAGCATGTGTATAACTAACATACATCTACAAAACGGCTCTAATAAAAAAGTTATAAATGGTGTACTTTCTCATGTAATTCTTAACAATTGCAATTTTTTCAAAATCTTTTTTGCATGTCATTTGGTAAATCAATTCGTCTAATTGCTCAAAACAAGGCAGGTCGTTTGGTACGATCATAAAAAATTTATACTGTTTTAAAGTGCGTTCAAATACTTTTGTGGTTCACTGTAGCTGTCGCAGCTTTATGCTTCCGAATAATGCAAATTACGCCTCGTAAACGTAAAAATAGGGGTTTTTTAGGGCGATCGCGGCCTAGATTGATCTTTTATCTAGTGCTATTGGCTACTGAAAACCCCATCTTTGCATTATCGAGAAATGAGAAGGTGCATCCCACACCCTTGCAATCCTAAAAACAAGAGTCTACCTCCTTAACGTACTTATTGAATAATATTTTCTGATTAACGCAGAAATAATTGGTCACTTGGAGTCCGAAGAAGGGAAGGACTTAGGGGAGTTAGTAATAGTGAATCGAGGAAGAGGACGTGGTCGACCAAAGGTACGTCGTAGAAAAAATAAATTTACGTGCCAGCTCTGTGGCCGAGGATTCTTACAACGCAGCAGATATATTATACATAAGTAAGTAGACATTTTTGTAGATGTATTATTATAGTGGTCGATCTCAATGGTTAAAATACTTTTTATGAACAGGAGTTTCCACAAGGGAATAAAATACGAGTGTTCAGAGTGTAAAAAATTATTCACAAGCAAGGAGAACTTGAGTTTACATCAAAAAGCCAGTCACCATGATGGCAGTAGTGAACAGAATGTTGAAGATTTAAAGTCTCCTTCATCCGATGAGAATAACAGGGTCGCGAACGCTCTTGAACCCTCTTCATCTGAAGAACCAAATATAACTAAGCTATCAGACGCATCAGACCATGTTCAAAAAACTTTTTCATGTGAACAGTGCGACAAATCCTTCGAATCTATGCAAGCTTACAACTCTCATATAAAAATGGACCACCAGTGCGAAAAGTTGTTCTCTTGTACAGTTTGTAATAAGGATTTTACACAGCAATCTGCTTTAAAAGCTCATATGTTGATACACGAAGTGAGTATCACAAAATTTAAATATTTTTTATATACAGATGTGTGATAAATATTTTTTACCGTTTTCTTTTTTCTTTTGTTTTAGAGAAATAAATTGGAGAAAGAGTATCCGTGCGACATTTGCGGAAAGGTTCTCAATCATCCGAGCTCGGTAGTCTACCATAAAGAGGCAGAGCACAACAATGGTCGTCGATTTGTTTGCAACAAGTGTGGAAAGAGTTTCAAACACAAGCAACTATTGCAACGTCACCAACTGGTACACTCAGACGATCGACCATACATTTGCAAATCTTGCAACGCCAGTTTTAAAACGAAAGCAAACTTAATCAACCATCAGTCAACGCACACCGGCGAGAAGAAGTATTTTTGTGAAATTTGTGGGCAACAGTTTGCTCACAAAACTAGCCTCACGTTGCATTACAGGTCATTATAAAAGCAGAATTGTGTTTAGAAGATAAATAAATGAATAAATGATTTTATATTTAGATGGCACACGGGTCACAAGCCGTACACTTGCGAAGTATGTCACAAAAGTTTCTCGCAGAATGGAAACTTGCAAGAGCATATGCGAATACATACGGGAGAAAAGCCATATTGCTGCGACTATTGTGGAAGAAAATTTACAACTTCTTCGCAGTTCAAACTTCACGTAAAGCGACATACAGGGGAGCGGCCATGGAAGTGTGAGTTCTGTGCGAAATGCTTCCTACACAAAGATACTTGGAAATGTCATGTGCGCAGACACAAAGGGGAACGTCCTTTCCAGTGTGCTCATTGCAATCGTGGTTTCACAGAACAGTGGGCCTTGAAAAAGCATCTACGTCTTCATACTGGTTGGTATGCTTTCTATTAATTTCCGATTTTATGATGCAGTATACAATTAACTTGATTCGTTCGACAGGAGAGAAACCATATTCTTGTGACATATGCGGGAAAGCTTTTGCAGACTGCTCGAATCTTACGAAACATAAAAAAGTAAGAGTTTGAAATTTACCTACAAATAAAATATTACGTGATTACGATTACTATCGAGAGAATTTTAGGTGCATAGAGAGAATAAAATTTCCACGATTGGCGAGGTTGAAGGCTCTCCAATTGGAGAAGTTTGGCAAATTCTACCAAGTTCCCAAGAGTCTGATGAGCATTCGTTGACTGACCAAATGGCACAGGTTATTGCAACAGATGATGCATCGGGTGATGGCATCCAGCAGATCATTTATGTGTCATACCAGGACCCTGATGATCCTAATCAGTCTCGAACTCTACATTTTGGTAAAAATATTTATTAAAAGGAAGGGTTTTCTTTGGGGGCCTTGTCGAATGGTATGATGAAAGATTAATTTGGTTTAGGGGTACATTTGACCACCTTATGTGGCTATAGTCTTTTAGGAGAAATCTTGATGAATTTCTTAAATGAATTTTATTTATGATTTAGTTGATGCTGGCATGATAAGGAACAAAGAAGACAAGGTAAACGCTAATCAGCCGTTACCTAACATAAATGTTGAGAACAGCGAAATGATTTCAAACCCTGCTCACAATAATGGCAGTAACAATTCACGCGAACGAATGAATGTGGAACTTTCAGAATCTGATCTTCAATTACAGGTAGAATTATGATGTTAAGTATATAATAAATTGGGATAACAATATACAAACAGTATACTTGCAGATTACAGATGAAGAAGGCAATCCAATTCCTCTTTCGATTCAAGATGCCCGACAACTTTTATCCCAGAGCCAGTTTGTTAACCAACTTAACAACGGCCAGGAGATCAGAGTTCATCCAGGAGTGATTGCAGACGACTTAGCAGCACCGTTGAGCGTTCATGTTAATCAGGGTTCAGATATGAAGAGCGTTGACATTGCAAACGCGGAGGAAGTGAAAATGAAGAATATTTCGAGTGTACAAACGGATGCGGAAGCAATCGTGAAAGCATTAGAGGTAATATTATGAAATAAATTTATTTACCTCCGCGTGTAAGTAATTAGACGATCCGAGATCAAATCTGCATTTCAATAACAAATAGGCAATTCTGTAAATATTTAACATACTTAAACTAACATAATTAATTGTCCGTAACAGGACGAAAGCACAGATGCAAACGCAGTCGCAACAATCAATCAGATGGAAGAATCTGAGCAATCGGGAATCACCGAAAACGAACAAGCAATCGAATTCACGACACAAGACGGCCAAAAAGTCCGTTTAGTTACTTCTTATCACGTGGACCCAATACAACTAGCTTCCGAATACCTCACTATTGTATAAAAAAACGTACAACCATATAAAGCTTTTTTTGCAAGTGTCATCGTTTTAATTAAACAGTTGCAAAAGAAAACGTTTTTTGATTTTAGAAATTGTAGAATACAAATAGCAGTCAATAAAAAAATTAATTTGTTCGAAATAACCATACACAGGTTCTCAATAACATTGTCCAACACCAAATTTGTTTCGCTATAACTGTTGGGTGTCCCTTACAGAGTTTTTTGCGCTGATTCCGAATCTGCACTTAATTTTTTTCATACACGCACAGTTTTTGAGAAACATGACTTAGAAAAAAACCTATTTTTCAACTTTAAACAAATATTGTAATGTTATTATAAAAGATATTGAATTGTTCCTTGCAGCAAAAGATTCTGTAGACTTTACCGAATACATGTTTAAACAATCATTAACACTTTGAGTGCCACGTCAGTCACCGGTGACTGACACTAACTTTTCGTTCAGGCCGCGTCAACCACCCCGGTGACTGACAATGTAAACTTTGATATAAAACTAAAAAATTTACATTGTTTTAAGTAATTACTGAAAATTTATTTAAAATTTACTTCATTTTTATTTATTACAGGATTATATCATTAAGGCATTTTAATGTATTTTATTGAAACATGGTAAACATAAAAACGGTTGTCCTGACGGACACAGTGCGCGTGGCGCTCAACGTGCGGAGAGACACCACTTTTGCACCATTTCTTGAGGATACTTTTCAGTTTATCCCAAAAAATAAGGGTCCAGCGGAAAATCGAGCTATACCACGCGATAGAGCAGACTTTTATCTTGAGAAACCACCCTTTCAAATTTCCAACGTCGATGTTTTTTTCGAACCAGAAAGAAAAATATCGTCGCTCGACATGAGTTGCCGCCAGTGACGCTCACCACTAAAACGGGCGATCGTCGCGCCGTATCCCGTCGAACGATAGCGCTCGTGGAAGAGCACCACTGGCGGCAACTCGTGTCGAGCGAAGATATTTTGCTTTCTGGATCGAAAAAAACATCGACGTTGAAAATTTGAAAGGGTGGTTTCTCAAGATGAAAGTCTGCTCTATCGCGTGGTATATTTCGATTTTCCGCTGGACCCTTATTTTTTTGTATAAATTGAAAAATATCCTCATAAATGGGTGCAAAAGTGGCGTCTCTCCGTCTTTAATCATTGTTTAAACATGTTTAAACAATCAATGTATTAATATTGGACATCACTGTATTCGGGAAAGTCTACAGAATCTTTTGCCGTAAAGAACAATTCGATATCTTATATAATAACATCACAATATTGATTTAAAGTTGAAAAATAGGTTTTTTTTTCAAAGTCATGTTTCTCAAAAACTGTGCATGTAGGAAAAAAATTAAGGGCAGATTCGGAATCAGCGCAAAAAACTCTATAAGGGACACCCAACAGTTATAGCGAAACATAAAAAAAGTTGAAATTTGTTGGACAGTGTAATTGATGAACCTTGAAAATACTTTTTATTTTTACAAACTTTTATGATTGTAGAATGCTCGCAATATATATAACTTTCTGATCGAGTGTATTTATGTTTGTTGATTCATGAAAACGTTTAAATCAGTCTCATTAATTTCTAACAAACCAGCCTCTTTGTAAAGCTTATATATGTGCGGCAAATGCTCACAATTCTCAATAGCGTGATCGTTTCTCAACAATTCCGCTTTCAGAGAGGCGCCAATTACGTCTTTGTATCCGATCAATTTCGTTCCGACTTCCAAAGTATCCACCCACATCGTGTTTTTCAAATGCAGAATTACCTGAAAACGAAGTGTTACGTTTCACATGGAAGAACTACGTGTGTTCTTAAAATTCGATTTACCGTTCCTATAATGTAGGATCTGTCATCAACCTTGTCCTTGAACCACTGGAACACAGCATCAGTCGCGCATCGGTTCCAAACGTATTCATTGTCGTGCGGAGCTATGCCGGCGAGAATTACTTCGACCACTTGCGCTGGGTATTTTTGAAATTCTTCTGGCATGTCCAACAATCTATACACCTATTTTAAGTAAAAAATTGATTGCACTATTCGTAATCGAGTCATGTATTACCAACAAGGGACAATCCCGAAGCGACGTCTCCAGATCTTAATGAAACATTGGAAGGATGTAATTTTTACAAAAATATTATTGTGGACACATATTTTTTTGCGGCCATCATTCATATTTGAGGGGTAAAAACAGCCCCTAAAATTGGGGGTTGCAACCATATTTTATAAGAAATGCTCATCAATATCGGCGTGTATCACTTCGGTATGTTCCCTTCTAAACGAGATATTTTACCGTACATTCACATGTTTTAAAATAACTCCATTGTCAATGTATCTGACATCCGCGTATGTTGGCTTGTCAGTCTTGTTTTCGGTCTCAATGTTTAAAATTTCTACTCTTTTGTAATTGTCTACAGGTTCTTCTAAACCACATATGTCGCCTATGTTTACTGACTCGCATCTCCTTCTACACATAAAAATAACAACAAAAGATGTAGCAACAGCAAAATATACAACATTGTTTAAAAACGAAATAGTTTCAAAACATCTATTAACATACAAACCTGTTGTGTATCGATGAATAAAACTCTTGAACTTTTACGATAATTTTCATATACTCCACACTTGAAAGTTTTATTTCCTCCAATGTATCAAATTTAATGTATGATATAATCCTAGCAGAAATCTGGGTGACATTGTGTATACTGACTAGTCTAAGCTTCACTTTATCGTTTCTATCAGAACAGAAACAAATATATGTATACAGGATTAGACTAAAGTAATTTGAAACTTTCAATTTTAGCTTACATTCGAATGTTCAGGGTTGGCGAATCCATTTCTGAAATAATTCTATGTCTCAGTACACAAGAATGATTATTATGACAAAATCCCCACAACTTTACGTTGTTACACAAAGGATACTTCTCCTTCCGTTTTTCTAAAGTTATTCGAATATGCTGAAAAGTATTGAAAATACTCATTAAGATAACACATAGATGATAAATTAAATTATTTTTATTGCTTTCTATATATACCTCGATCTTTTCCAACATGTCCTGAGGAATCACAACATTCATGCGTTGCATTAAAGTTATTAAACTCAGAAACTGTACGTCACTATTCTCGTCAACTATGATAGTCACTTTGCATCTCGACTTTTTCTGAAAGAAATACAACAAATTAAAGATATTTAGAAAAACGATATTCAACTTTCTGTTATAAAGCAGCGTACTTCTTGCAAACTGTCAAAAAGTGTTGAAAACCGAAAGTTAAATTGAGTTTTAAAACGTAACGAGATAGAATAGTGTATTAACCAAACTGCATTTGTAATGTCAAGATCTGACAAGACTTCGTCTGTGCATATTAAAACCGGATATGAACCATTTACACAAGCATCCCAACATTGCTTAATTCCTGCATGAAAATAATTTTATATAAAATATACTGTATGTTTCCACATAATAATGAACACAATGAAAACATTTGTATACCTTGCAAACAAAGAAAATTCATATCTTCGTGAGCTAAGAGAGTATCTATATTGTTTAATTTCAAAAATGTTTGCAGTTCTTTGGCCTCATTGCTGTTTATACAAACTATCACAGTTCTTAATCTACAAGATTTATCGCCCAATAGATCTGTGGAACACCTCTGTTATCATATTGAACAAAATACTTACAACATCTCAAAAGTATAAGTTTACCGAAAATGTTATTATTTTTGCTCTTCATATTCACTATATGCATCTTCAGGCACACAGATTTGAAAATTGTGGCTTCTAGGAAAGATGCTATGCATATATACGGACAATTCATTAAAATGCTCGCTAATTTTTTTAACTGTGGCGTCCAACATTTCGCTGCTACTATTATTTGCAATGTTGTGCTGATGCTTCTTAGTTCTCTGTTGCAAATGATCTTGTGTTTTTTGAACAACTGACTTATCTAACAAGAAATTAATTTTATATATCGTTGTGAATAAATATGAAGACGGTTATAATAAAGTAACCAATGCTTACAGAGTTAAAGTATTTGTTTAAAATAATGTCTCCGTCATCCAAGATTAAATATTGTAAATTCTCAAAATTCAATAATTTTTTGTTTTGATCGATGAAATGAGCCAAAAAATTTGGCGTAGATACTAAAATCTGGCAGCCATTAAACATTTCAGCCTGAAAAAATGACCAAATTATTACTAATCTATTACTTTATTAATTATTACTTGTATTGCTTTGGAACTTTACATACGGCTAGCGATCTTTCTGGTTTGCCATTAATTGCAGCTACAGATCTTAAGGTTTTAGAATTTTGTAAGAACTCTGTACACATGTAATGGACTTCTAATACTTTGGACGATGATGAACATAATATCAATGTGACTGGATTCACGCCTTGAGAAAGCTGTACCGAATTATAAGATATTTAATAAAGATTTTTGAATTATCAAATCGGGGATTGATCAATATTATATACCGTCGTATTCGAGAGAAATTACTTGAAATTTTAGTCATTTTAATCATAAAAGCTTTAGAGATTCCCTCAAACACAATGATAAGTTTTTCAATAAAATTGTAAAAATTTAAGCATGTCAATATGATATTGTTACATTTGGTTTCGAAACCATAAGTCCACAAACAGCAAGCCCATATGCAAGAGTTTTTCCAGATTGCGCTGCTCCAATTGCTATTACATCCAAACCATTTTTGATTGCAGGTAAAATATAAGATTGAATCTTTTTTGGACTAGATGAGTTGACCAACGATCTAAAAGCCTTGAAAGTATAATATATATTAATTTGATATAATTGGATTATATTATTATATATTTATACCTTATGTATTTCAGCAGGAAATGTCAGATCAGAAATCGTATATAAAGGATCATATTTAACTCCTCCATAAATTAATACTTTCTCCTTTCCTTTTCTTAATCCATCAGGCAACTGTTTCTTTGCTTCAAATTTATTTTTCCTATTCGTAAAATTATTGCAAATTAATAAATATTAATAGAATATTAATTATTTCTTCATATCAACAAACCTGTCTTCCTGTTTATTGCACTCATTGTGTTTTTTGCATTCTTTGGAAATGTTTATATACAATATAATTTCATCATTAACTACATCTTTCTCTAATTTTTCGTGATTTAAAGGATTTTGTATAAATTTTATCATATCTTTATAAACATTAATTAATCATTACAGATATGTCAGAAAATGTAATGTGCTAATTGATGAGATAAAAAATGTATACCCTTTTGTAAATATGTAGCAACATTATTGTGGCTTAAAGTTTCGCTTAATCTTATTAGAGTACCTCCGATATTCAGATAAAATTCACCATATTGCCTACCATGTGTATCTGATACTAAATGATCAAAATAAACCATACTAGATGCAGCCATCAACTCTTTCGTATACCTTATTGCTAATATATCCCAATCCTCCAAAATCCTTTAGGCATACAAAACACATCATTAATTCTTACAAGACAAACAAGACAATAATGACTATACAATTTGGTCGAACATACAAGAGTGAAATCTTCTTTTGTGAGGACAATTTTAAAGCAGTAGGTAAAACATTATATAAACCAACAGTATAGGTTAAATACTCCTCTTGAATTAAGTCAGTTGAGTAAACGCAAAAATCGCTTTTGTGTACTTTAATAGCCGTTCCATAATCAGGTAAAAAAACATGATACATATCATTTGTAGTATTTATAATGTGGCTAATAAGTCCTCTACACAACCATGCAGGAAAATCAATATTCCAATGAAGTTTCTCTTGTACTATAATTGCCTGTGAGAAGTAACAAATGAATACAAATATTTGTTAAGTAGCAAAAACTAATGATAAATGATGTATACTGTCGTTTTCAACTGTAAACCTTACATCTCCAATTTTTGGTTCCATATGCTCTATGTTTACGTTAAATAATCCTCTCTTTTCTAACTGTATTAACTTTTTGTTAATTAAGTTTAACTGTTTTTCATAATCTTTTCTTTCAAAAATTCGTATTATATGCGGTGTTAGAATGTTTGTTACTGTAATTGCAATTGCTGTGGAAGGTAATGTGATGTCTGTAAACAAGAAAATTCATTACATCGTCGGTTCAAATGGTTGAATTTGTAATAAGAAATTAAAAAAGAAACAGACCTTCTCTATCGATACTCTCAATTTCCATTTTTCGTTATTATTTTTCGTGTCAATTAATTACAAAGTAAAATCACAGATTCAAAAACAAACATAAACAAGATACCTATAACTTCTAGTAGGGATGTTCGAATCTGATTCGATTCTGATTCGATTCTTTGGACGAAAAGATCGATCTTTTGAATCGATTCTCGAAAACAGGTTATTTGAGATCAATTTTTTGCAGAATCGATTCTCAGACGCAAAAGAATCGATCTCGAATATACCAGCTCTGATACCAGAGTATCTTCTCAGTATATATTCTTTGACAGTAGATTCTGATATATAAATAGAACATAAAAATACAATGTATTATTCTTCCTGACCTGTATAAATACCATTAAATACTTACTTACTGAAATGGTGCTATCAGAGTGCTATTTTCAAATTTTACGAAATGATTCTTGTCGAAACCGAAGCAAAACTGATACCACCATCGACGTAGAGGTGAACTACGAATGAAAATAGAGAGATCCTTATCTTTCCTACAGAGCTGTGACAGAGAAGGAAATATGTCATTCGCAGTAGAGACAAAGACGGAGATTACGAAGCAGCTTGATTTTTCGATGAACATACAACTTCGTGAAGCGAAGAAGCAATATTTTTTTATCATTTTTGTGTTGAAATATTTTCTGTATTATTTCGCATCTTCGTACAGAGTCCTTTTTGCAATTTGGCTCTTGAAACCTGTTTATAATTATAAACAACAAAAGTGTACGTTTTTATAGAATAAATTTTTTTCTGTACACTTTCCAAAAAAGGACTCTGTATGGGACCTAACCCCGCAATAATACAGAGAATATTTCAAAAAGCATAAAAAAATATTGCTTCTTCGCTTCAGGAAGTTGTAAGTTCATCGAAAAATCAAGCTACTTCGTAATCTCTGTCTTTGTCTCTCCTGCGAGTAACATATCTCCCTCTCTGTCACAGCCCTGTAGGAGAGACAAAGATCTTTCTATCCTCATTCGTAGTTCACCTCTACACCGATGGAGGCATCAGTTTTGCTCCAATCATTTGTAACATCATAGTGTAACACCAGAGAGGCTATACCTCTCTCATAACACCAGGCTCTAGGAACTGTTTAGGAACTAGAAAATTGATGACAAGTGATCTGGCGAGTATTTTTGATGCGCAAGAAAGGTGCGCAGGAAAACAATAGGTTAAATGTCAAATGCTTTACAAATTGGATGGTTGTGATCAAAATAACTGACCACATATAACCACAATAAATAACCGTTATTTTCTGGTCAAAATAATTGTGACAAATAAACACGTAAAGTGTTTTAATATTATTGTATTGATGATTCTATTTATGTGGGAATATTAATTTGTGTATTTGAATTTTTCATTCAAAGTCGTTTATAAAGATTTAAAGTTAGTAAATACAAGTACTTTACATTTTGCGTTTCTATTTTTCGATGTAACTGAAATTTTGAAAATTTATTGCAATGTGATACTATTTATAATAAACATAAATGACCTTTGTGCAGCATGGCGTCAGCTTCAAGTACCAGTGCTCGCAGTTTATTTGTCGAATCAAAAATGAGATTAGCCGATAGGGTTCAAGTTAATGTAAATAACATTGCTTCCCTTGCAAGGCAAATACAGAGAGGCTCAAAAAGCAGTGATGTAATGCCCTACAAACAATTTTCCATAATCTCCACTCATTTGAAATGAACTTCTTTTTTAACTGAAAAATATGTTTGCAGATATTGATGCACAGTGCAAAAACCTTTGCACAACAAGAACATGGCCTAGAGAATGCAGAAACGAATCTAAAGAAACTTACCCTCATAGTTACACATTTACAATTTCAAATGGAATCTCTTGGCAGGAGTTCTGTAATCTTAGAAGATGTTACAGAACAAGTACGCGCCATGCAAAGATAAATCGTTCTCGTAGTAATTAATTACAAATTTTTATGCATATGTATTATAATGCTCTACTTTTATGAAAAAGATTCATCATGATTAAAAGGATTAAAAAGGGACACTAAAAGTCACATGATGAACATACATTGTAATTTAATTACATTATATTTTTCCATTACAGTGCAATTCAATTACACTGTTGATTACAGTAATTAGCAATTGAATCGATTAAAAAATTTGAATTATTAGAAAATATTTAAATTATAATTTTAACCTTGGTTTCATTATTTAAGTTAGTCTTATTTTTGACTGTCACGTGACAGAGATAAAAATATACAGTTCCATTAGATAGAAAGAATTGTCTGCTTACCAAATTTATGCACCTCTTTAATCCTAATTATACTATCACCTGACATTTTTTTTATTATCAATAAGTGAAATTCATGATGCTCAAGTTAAGTGGGACACCTTGTATTTATTTAGCAAAACATTCTTCATTATTGTTAACAAATTCATTTATGTATAAAAAGTATTAAGATATTTACATAAATAAATTTAATTGAAATTGTTTTAATTATTATGATAATTTTTATCGCTTTTTAAATTTTACTTTCATCAATGTATATATCTGAAATTCTAATCACAAATATGTATTATTGTAAAAATAAAATGTACTAATATAATGCAGCCTTTGATATGATTCTTTGTCTTCTTATCTAGTGGTTTAAAGAAAATTCAATATCAGTATAAGTATTCAAAGTTTCAATCAGAACATGAGGAATAATATTTTTGTACTTCTTGTTGAACTGTTTATTCCGTATACTTAAATTTATAATTATTTAGAATTAAAAAATTGACAGAAAAAAAAAATTTCAATCCACATTCTTTCACGACAACAATTCAGTGTTTGTGTGTCTATGCAAATACCTATTTTCGGTTACATAAAATTTCATAATTTCGCAATCTGTGTTTCAAAACTTAGATTAATTAATCATAACATTAAATTGTGTTCGACCAAAACAAAATCTATCAATTTTCATTACATACACAAAACGAAATGCTCTAAATAAATGATTTTTGTCATGAAAGATGCCCCACGGTGTTAGGCTATGAAATTTATCAGGGATATAGGATATCGTAATGACCAGGACGATATAGTAAATGAACTGATGGAGTGGCACCTTCTGGGAAATCATGCGCAGTCACTTCAGTACCTGCACCCCGATCCATGTATCGAACTCGTACACCTGTTCCTAGAGCAGTGCTCATTGCTATAATATGAATGTGATCGGATTCTTTATACATTGGCTCAACTTCCTACAAAATGATAAAAATTACACAAGGCACATAATATTTATTCACTGTAATTAGATAGTGCTATTATATTTACTTGATGACAGAATTCTGAAATAGTGCGTTCTCCCTCGATAAAATGCTGATAAAAGTCAGCTTCGCGTTGCAATTGACCAGACGTAATTAATCTAAGATATACAACAACGTAATCAGAATAACCTTGTTCATTAAAAAGTTTATGCAGCTCAATGTAACTCGACTCTGCGTCTCCTCCTACTTTATCGATCACTTCCATAAACTGCGAATAATATTAAATATGACAATTCAATACAATTAATAATTTATTCATTCTTCATACTTACTGTGTCATGAAAGTCTTCAACTGTAAATTGAGGAAAACCTAATTCTACCAAACAATCTTTACTTTTTAACGCAAGTTCCCGAAATTTCTCATACTCCTCCTTATTTCCAATTAACTTTTCGAGATAAGCGTAACTAAAGGCTCTAAAAAAACAATTTCCATCTGGCCTAGTTCTTCTAATATAAGAATACTTTTGTCCGAGGACTTTAGCTTTCGAAAGATATACTCCATCCTCAGTGTATTCGCGTTCCAAGCTTTTTATCGACTCTTTTTCTCCAACTAAAGCAATAGATTCAGAAATCTGAAAAAATAATGAAAAAATTAGATAACAATAAACATGTAATATCCATCTATTTTGAATGGTCGTATCTTAAGGAAACATTCTAATGGAAAAGCGAATTTCAATGTGTCGAATTGCCAAAATTATTTGTAGATAACGCTGCGAGCGTTAATATCAATGACAATTACCGAAAACAACGGGCTACAACTCGTAATTTACCAATAAGAAATGACCAATAACTGACAAAAGAATCCTTGACACAAGAATTTCGAAAGTGACAGAAAATTAATATTAACCTCTTTCTCGATTCGTCTTTGTTGCTGAAGGATCAACTCATCTTGGTTGACATCTGTAATAAAAACGAGTATCATAAATTATAAGTCTGTGACTCGAGACCGTAATATACGTTTAAGAACCTGTATTTTCCGTTAACTGCCCTTTCAAAGATTTCTCTTCCATATTTCAGGAGATTTTCATAAATTTTGAAACGACTGTCAAATTACCAGTCGTAAATAAAAGCCCGATGTCCATGTGGAAATTGAAAAGACATTTGCCGTCGTATTTGAACAGTTTAGATTGGCAACTATATTTCCTAAACTGGATAGATACACAGTCATAGAGTACACAATGCCGAAACTCTGGCGCGTATTCAGTGCGCATGCGTACACAACATCTCATAATGTAATAGGCATAACACTCATTGTAAATCTGCATATTTTGCGTATCTGCATATTCAGTTAGACGTGAAACAATAAAAATAATTGTTCGAGTATTACTCGGTTTATGAAATTGCGTATATTCGTCAAACACCGATTTCTCTACCATATTTCGTTTCAAATATTGCCGCGCTTTTCAACGTTTTCACTTTCTCACATGCAGTCTCTCCATCCTTTTTCTTCCAGGAAGCCAGTATAATAACAAAACTGCAACCAGAGAGTATATCTCTGTTGCAATACAAGCTGGCTGTGTATAAGTTGATGCAAGCAAGATTTCATGGACACGAACATTAAAAGTTCCGAGAAGTGTCTCTATGTAGTGATATTCAATGGTTGATTTGAAGCGCCAAATTGTATAATACAGGAGTAAATATTGGTATGTTTGTATTTGTGTTCATAAGCATATGAAGGTTATATCAGGTTATGTGTAAACAAGTCTAAAAATTCTCCACCACAATCACAACTCGAATGTTGGAAATCCAGGCACCGTGCTCCAAACTGTTTTCCGTGGTCTGAACTAATTTGAATATGGCGAATTTTGAAAACGATGGCAATGATGATGATTTGAACCAAGGTAATGTCAGTGTTGGAGCAGAAAATTCTCACGATTCTCAGGAAGAAGTTGAGAATAATTTTCGGGCTGATGAAGAACAGAAAGAAAAGTTAGTAAAGTTGCCATTAGGCAGGATAAAAACCATAATAAAAATGGACCCTGAAGTACACATGATCAATCAGGAAGCTGTTTTCCTGATTGCGAAGTCCACGGTACTTGCAAACTAATTGCAGTATATTTTTAAAATCGATCAATTTATTAATCGTGTTTATTCTATGTTAATTTATCTAATATAAATTTCCTTTTGTTACAGGAACTTTTTATCGATTCCCTCGCCAAAGAATCCTACAAATACACAGCACAGATGAAAAAAAAGACAATACAAAAACGAGATATAGAGAGTGCAATCAACAATGTCGATGCACTTGTATTTTTAGAAGGAATGCTGAATTAATATGTAATTTTCAAATGAAATGTAACATAATAATAATGTTAATGGATGCTTTATGATATATTTTTCTATGGAAACAAAAATTAAGATATTCAAAAAACATATATATATTTGTAGATTATATTATTATTATAAAAAGAATTGCTTTGATAATGTTTATTTACTTCAAATTTACATAACCGAATCGCGTGTTTAACGGTACAATACATTTCGTTTGATTAAGTAGAAATAATCTTCGAATTTCTTTAGAATTTTTCTGCATTCATTCACTCAGAACTTCGTAAAATAAAAATACAACGTGTGCATGAAAATTACATAAAGGTGCTTTATTACGACTTCTTAAGCTCAAAAAACATAGTTATCTTTTTTTCGGTAATGGAGACAACAATATTGACCGAAAATATTTTGCTATTCTTATGCGAAAATCTCTAAGCTGTTCGTTTAATGTCTACCTTCGTTATAAAACTCACCGAATACACATTTATATAATTTCATCTGCACATACAAAGAATTGTACAATTTTTGTTATTATACAAATAAAATATATAAGTAAACTTTTGTATAACACATTCATACATTTTTACAGATATTTTACTTACTTTCGTTAATTGTATTAGTTTGTAGTGTACCTTGTATGATGCAGAATGAAATTTGTACAATATAATTACACTGTCCAACACTAATTTTGAGTTTCAATAGAAAATGGAACGTAATCTGTGTTGTCTTGCTTTCTTTAAATATTGTTTAAATATATCTAAATATCTCTAAAATCATTTAAAAATATGCAATTGTGTTTGGGAGTCTATAGAATTGTTCTACATACATAATAATAAGTATTTGCAAACTTTTTTGGTGGAAGCGCAAGAAATTCTCAAATTATAAATTTGTTAACTTGGTGACTGACAGTTGATCTTACAGGATTTACTAAACTATTGTTTAAGTATGTCTAAATGTTGGTTTTTTTTTAATTTTTTAAATTGCTCATTGGAAATCGAAATATAAAATTGTTGTTGGACAATGTTGCCTGCAAGATGAAATTTAAGTAGTAGTGACAGCAGTCACATGCAATTTAAGAAGAATAAATTCATCAATTTCCTTGATTCACATGCCAGAGAACACGAAATAGAGTATTTGAAACATGTCTATCTAGTATACAACTTATCCGTAACAGAAAGATAAAAATCAGTCTTACTTTATATATAACGCCAATTATTTAACTTTTAATAGGCTACCAATTACAAATGTTGAGAGATCATGGCTCACGGTAAACAATGACGATGCGGGAACATATATCAGCGAAGGCGGGTTATCGTTTGTATATCATTAGTAATATATACATCAATTACACGCGGAGAAGCTACTATTTCGACTGCGATTGAAAAAATGAACATAGTGAAAGCATACGTTATAAAAATCCACATAGTAAAATAATAAAAAGGTTCAGCATGTTCGTATCCTACAGGTAGAATCGATAGTTCATGATATACAAGTTCTAAATTTGTTTCATTGCTTTTCAGTTTCATTGAAATTAGAGTTAATTCATTATTATAGCTTCGGTTTGCACATTATGTTCAAATACTACCATAATATTAATAATGAGTATTATATTTAGGTTAAATTAAAGGACTATTTATGCATCAACAAGTGTCATAATTAATTGCACTGTCCAACACCACCAATTTTGAGTTTTGATAACCAGTAGACGACTCTTATAGCTTTTGATGCGCTATACCACGACTGTGGCTGAACATGAATCTGAAAGTCATTTCTCTATAAGAATTGTCTACTGTTTATTAAAATGCCAAAAAAAAACAGAAAATTAAAATTGGTCGGACAGTATTATTAATTTCTCGATACGTCTTTTCCCCGATTTTCCATCTGTATTAGAAATTCTATGTAGAATTTTCCCAACATTCAAGTCCAAAATTAATCTATCGAAATTGTATTTTAAAATAAATTTCAATTTTAACAAATTTAATCCTCCTTAAAACTGTTTCTAATATAATTCGTACATTGTGCTAGGAGTCACTGAATATCGTCAACATTTTTTCTCGAAAATACGAAAGTTCATCAGAGATTGCCTGTGTAAGTGTAATCATACACAAAGGATACTAAAAGATTAAGCAGCAAGTTGCCGTACATTTTACTTCTTACGTTTAGTTTTACGTCGCTTACAATCTCTAAAGGAATTCTGGTCTCCTGGTGCGCTTGAAGTTCCGGACTTACTGTGATTGTACAAATTATTTAAAAAATCCTCGAAATCCGCTTCACTATTGAACAAACAAATTCGAATGAAATTTATGAGCCTGTTTCATGTATTTTATACAAATTTAAAGCCTTGATACCTCGTGTTTGAGTCTATTTGCTGTCGCTTTTTGCTGCAATTAGTCGTCTGCGATAGCGATCGCTGACCCAAAACGATTCTGTACTGGATGCTATGCGTGTTTGCTCTGAGATGTTTCAAATTACCAGCTTGACAAGCTGCCCAGTCGGTGACATCGTACACTGCTCCCTCCATGCAGGCGTAGTAATGCCACAGAAAACCCATGAGACGAGACTCTGCCCAAATATCTCCCTGTTCAAAGTTTAACAAATGTATTTATTATTTAATTCCGTAACCCTCCGTTTAACCCTCATTTGTCCCTCGTGTCAATTTCACACATTTTTCATGTAAAGGATAATGTTATTCTGCCATTTGTAGAACAATCAATCTAAAACTTTGTGATTTTTATTTTTTTAACATAAAATGTAACACAGTCTGAATAAAATAATCAACAAAGTAAATTATTTATCGTTTCGTTTCATTTGATGTTTTACCATTGTGTCAATTTGACACTCGAGGGACACATTAAATTGCGAAAATGTGAAACGGATGATAGTTAAAAGTAGTTATTGTTAACATTTACCTCTTTTGCACTGTGACGTATTTTACACTGAGCACAGAACCTTGCTGCATAACAGGGACGCTGCGTGGGAATCCTTTTATGCCTCAGACCACAGTTTGTGCACCTTATAGTATTTGCTGCCTGTTCCATTTTCCTATGGAACTGGGAAAGCAAATCACTCAGATCACCCCAAGCTGCTTCTACTTGTCTGGTTTGATCAAAAGCTTGTCTACGTTCCTATGACATGGAAAATATGGTATAATCGTATTGCGAATCATTGTAGCTTTGTTAGCAACAAATGTGAAAGATTACCGGTTCGCCAATCATATCAAACGCACGGACGAGTATCTTGAATGCTTCTTCTGCACCTGGTTGGTTATTTTTGTCAGGGTGAACCAAGAACGCTTGTCGTTTGTAATATTTCTTGATGTCATCATCTGAACACGTTGGCGTGACACCAAGTATACTGTACGGGTCTTTCCCTTTACAAGCTAGTAATCTCTTCATGGCTTCTTCACCAGTACTAGGTAGTGCAATGTTATTTTCAAGTCCACCTCGTATCCAATTACTGTTTTCTTCTTTCTCTTCGCTTTTTGCTCTTATCTTACGCCAGAATGCGAACTTGCTATTTCCAAACCAGTTGTCTAACTGTCTACCGACAGCATTTAAAATACGAATCTTGGAGAATGTCATCGCTAAGTAAACCCATAGATATTTTAAATACAGTATAGTGTGGTACCATCCACATTTACCACTGAAACAAAGAGATACATATGTCTATAGACGTGTTTCATAATAAAATATAACTCTGCATTCTGAATTACTTACAGCTGAACAATAAGATTGGCACTCATGCTAACTACATCAGATACTAAGTGTAACAACCAATGAAATATTTTCAATCCAATTTTACACCAACGACTGGCATATTTATTTAAATTTTTACACAAATCTTTCACTGGAGATTCTCTGTTCTCTCTTCTGCGATTTCTTTGAGCCTTTTTAATTTGCTGAGTTTTCTCAGCCTGAAAACGTTTCGAATTCTTCTCTTTAACAACTTTTTTCTCCTCCTTACATGTTTTATTCGAGACTTGCTGATTCTTCTCCATCTTTTCAAGGGAAATAGTTTGACTGGAAGTATTTATCGTGTTCAAATTATTATTTATTTGTATGGGTCGTTTTGGAATATTTCCAATAGATTTAGAATTGCTGTTTGGAATTTTCGAATTATTAAGCGCTTCTCCTTTTTCCGCTTTTCTGAATGTTTTGGATACCTTCTTCTTTTCAAATTGATTGGATCTATCAAAGGCATTTATCTCATGAGATTCAGTTTGCAGACCTAGGTTGTCTAGCGACACCCAACGCCTTGGAAGATTCGAGTTATTTTTCTCCAAAATTTTTCGCGGTGCTTGCAGCTTTGGAGAATTATGATCGTCGCTTCCAGATGAATTTTGTCTCTTTAGGACAGCAGATTTCGATTTGTTCTTCGAGTTTTTGTTAGAAATCTTCTTGTTAACAGATTCGGTTTTTGGTTTTATTAATGGAACAGTTAAAGGAGATGGTGGAGTTGGGGCAGACTTTGTCAGGACATCTGAATAAGATGGTCGCATGGGTTTAACCTCTGCTATTGCACGAGGCTTCTTATGTTGAGGTTCTACAGAACTTCGAGGCAATTCTTCTGGCTCTCTAACATCTGAAGATGATTGCGGTATTGGTGTCACATTTGGAGAGCTACCAAAAGGACTATACGTGCCAGACTGGTTTGGTACCCAGTTACCAACCAAATTATCAATCAAGTGTTTCCCATTGAAGTTTTGCGTTCGCAAATCAGATGGTACCGTAATATGTCTGTCATTGAAAAGACCATACTCTCTGTCAATTATATTCTGCGTTCTGTACGACGTTATATTTGAGAGCTGACACTGTTCTGCCATGATTTGAGAAGCGTTTCCATATATCACATTAATGTAGTTGCCTCCGCCAACATCGATGGTACCTATCAGGTCATTGTTTTCGTTTATACCTAAATGATTTACAGTTTGCGACGGGAAATAAATAGAATCTGTAGAAGAATCGTAATTCGACATATCCTGCATATAAAGAGGAGCATTCATCGGAGGCACCGATTGCATTGCAGGAGAATTAGTATGTGGCGTCTGATTGGTAATATAGTGTCTCGCCTGGCTCGAAGAGTAGTCTCCCCAATTGTGAGATGTAGCTTGCTGTGAATTTATGCCAAACTGGAGATAGTGACCATTGGAATTTTCTAAATCGGTGGTCATAGTTTCGATGATCTTATCTAGAGACATACGCTTGAAGCCTGGGGGTGATTGTTGCTGTTCCGCCATGTTGCAATTTCTAAAAAAACATTACATTTATATATAAAACACGCTCATATGTATACTATATTTTTGTATTATGAAGTAAAAGATAGTAATTCAGAGAGAAATTATGTTTTATGAGAAGCACGAGAGTTTCTTATTGGGATTTTCGTTATCCATTTTGAATACGTTTCGAAATGTTGAAATTGTTTTTGTATGGGATATGAAAACAATGTAGAAGCATTCGAACGCTGATGAAATAATTTCAAGGATTGATTTTATATGGTTTAATAACCTAAAACAAATATTCCCCTATGAGATTGCAGCAGGTGTAACGATGTATTACTTACTTTGATCGGCAAGTATGCTAACGTTGATAACTCGGGTTACATTGTATTCGAAACACACAGGTTCTGAACGCGTTCGATGATAAATACTATGATTCCGAGATATGTGCAATTTGAAATTATATACCATGCGGTTTATAGAAAATCAGTCACTGTATTTGTCGTGGTCCGCACTACCATCGGATTCATAAACGGATCACATAAATAGTTTTCTTTCTGTACACGCGCGTCCGTGCGCACTCACATAGCCGCAACTGCACTTGCACACTTTTGCAAAAAGTTACTAGTATACGAGTATCCAATTACTATACTAAATAGATTCTTATGATTTCGAATGGATTATGAATGCAAAATGATTTGAACAGATTGAAATTTTACTCGTTTTTTTTTAATTATTGAGCATACACTTGCACACTATTGTAAAAGATTACTAAATAAAAGAGTGTCCAATTATTACAGAACCGTTACAGCTTCAAATAAATTCTAAATCTCCAATTATTTTCATTTAATGAATTGAAAATGTATTTGTGTTTTATTGACTTATGGGGGAAGGACACCCATGTAAATTTCAGATTTTAGAGTGTTTATCAGTGTTACCTACCTCTGTGCAGAAAAAAAGTTTTTTTTTGGTAATACTGATAAACATACATATATGCTGTTACGCGTTCCGCTATAGGTTTATATAGTCTATAGATCACGCGAATAAATTTAACTACAATAGCGCCACCACACTCGGTACCCTCAGCACTATACGTCCAATTAATGACGCTGAGAGGGAAAATTTAAATAAAACATAACGTCTGTAGTTACAGTAGGTCGGAGCCGTATATATATTATAGAATGCATGAAGGGCACGATAGCTTAGAATAAGTAGGGAAGCAGCGGGGGAGTTTCCGCAGAGATTCTTGACAAAATCCAG